>NDXB01003134.1:97389-153958 GCA_002631895.1 Agapornis roseicollis
GGGGGGGGGGGGGGGGGGGGGGGGAGTGTATGTGGAGGGAAAGAAGAACTGTTGGGTTATTCTTACATGAGCTGCAAGAGATTGAGAGCAGTGTTATTGCCTCTGAGGTAGGTGAACTGAATGAGTTAATCCAACACAGCTCATACAGAATAAAATAGGACAAATAACATTTTAAGTAGAGACTGATACTTTTGCATAAACGAAGCCCTAAGTTGTGGTGAACTGGCAGGTAGAGCTTGTGTTGTATTGAGAAGCCCCTGGCAGAAAAACAATGTCTGTAATCTCTCAAGATTTGCTTTGTAGTGTTACAGCTATGAAAGGTGACACAGTTCTTATTTTCTTGTTTGACCTTATAACAGATTGGAATATGTCCACAGATTTTTTTAATTGTGATTTCTCTTGTAGAATGCTGCTGCAAATAATTCTAGGGCACGTTTCCCAAGTTTTAAATAATTCACTGTCCCTTTCAGGATAGAAGAGAGGCTACAGCACTGCAGACTTGTTTGAAATCCTCAGCTTGTTCAGAATCAATTCCTATAGCCTTTGTGTGCAAAAAGAGCTATATATAGACCCATACTGCAGGCAAGCTATATGTTTCGCAGGCTGAGGACCTGCTTTACCCAAAGCAAAAGCCGTGTTCTTCATATCTTGAGCATGGTCACTCCCATGACATATGGCATCTTGAATACAATTGACTCAGTAAAATCAGACCACAGATTTTAAATAACCTTGGAACTGGGAGAACGGGGAAGCTGAACCAAGGAAAGGGGAATGGGGAAGCACAGAGACCCATGTCACTTGAGCCTGCTTGATGGTTTGGATACTATGGATCATTCCTGCAATTTAACATGTGATGAAGCCAGGTTCAGGTCCCTTAATAGTATGACGTGGCCTGAAAGCGATTGCCTCAACCTGTTTCTTTAACATTTTGTAGGAGGAGGTTTGGTTTCCTTTACCTCTCCAGGTTTTCATTTTTTCTTCCCTGTACTCTTTAGAGATGCTACAATTTGCAGCATTTCCTGCTGTAAACACATCCATATAGAAAGTGGAAGGTGAACTAAAAAAGGAAAACTCATTTGCTTTAAGCTTATGTTGCTACAACTACTCCCCCAGTTCTTACCTCTCCAGCATCTGAGTGTAAATCTCTCCTTCTCATTTGTGGGCATGTTTCTCCTTGGAAGATTAGGGAATTTCACACTGATGTGGTCCCCTGTGAAGTCAGTACAAGGTGGGAAAGCAAAAGCTCCCCCCAAATTTCTGCCCAGACACAGCTCAGCAGGTAGTCATGCTATCCCATCAGTCAAGCAAGACAGATATTTGAATGCATCTTTTAAGCCACAAAGAGCATAAAGTCAGCTATTGCCTGTAGCATAATTTATCAAGTATTGTCAAGATAATTTCTGTCCCTGTTTGGTTTTTGTGGGTTTAATGTTTTGGGATGAGGCCTCTTAAAAAAGAGGAATGGAGGAGAAACAGGACTTACGATTTCCATGTTCCACCCCTGAATGTGAAGTTGGATTTCCCATTGTAAAATGAAGATAATACCTGTTCATTTTTTCAGCTGAAGGGAGGAGGGATTATAGGCAAAGGAAACACAGAGTTTAACACTGTGAGGTGCTTTTAGCTCATTAATTGGCAGGTATAAAGCCATGCTAAATAACATCTCAATAAATAAGTGCTGGTTAATAATACTGAATAGCAGTTTGAATGTGACTCGTTCAATCAAATCACAGTCTGTGCCTTTGTTTCTTTTCTTTTTTCCCTTTCAATAATGTGCTGTATTTGGAAAATTCTCTCCTACCTGCTCTTCATGAATGGGATTAATGAAGATGAATAGCAGTAGGTTTGCCTGTTGCCTCTTTAGGAAATCTTTTAAACCAGGATTGGAAGTAGAATATTTTACAGCCTGTGGAAAAAACATCTGAAGGCTGCCATTGTGTTGTTCAGGCAAGAACAACTGAAAGCCCTAATGCATTTTATCTGCTGTTCTGTTCCTCAACACTATAAATAATTCAGATCTGTTGGCTTAACTACTACTGGCAACTGTTATTTATTAAGAATGACTGAAATAACTATGTGGCTCAGTAGAACAGAATGCATTAGGGACTTCAATGCGAAACAGAATAGCTGAAACATTTTGATTATCCTTTAAGGAAAAAGCCTAAAACCTAAGCCTGCCAATGTTCTTTGCACTTCTGTAAAGGGTGAGTGAATGACAGTGGGAGTTAGGATGGGATCTTTCTGGAGTAAGTAAAGGTTTATTCTTTTAAAAGAGCATGCACCCTGACCCTGAAGTCCCAGTTATCCTCTGGTATCTTGTTCTGTGTGCATTAATGTTGAAATGGAGGTTCTAACAAAATCTTTAATTTTCCCCACTATATGATGTTTGAATATACTTGTATGTTTATCTGTAAAATTATTCTTAAAGATATTGTATAGTCTTTTAATGTTTGCTTTTGATTTGATTTCTCATGCATATCATGCTCAGGAGAAAGTAGATAGAAAAGCAGCAGTGTTTTCTGGTGGTGAATGCAAGTAAATTGCTGTTCTCTTGTTCCATTCCTGGTTTGGGGGTGGTTAATAATATCTGACCCTTCTTGATGCTGTTCATCATTAGAGTTGAAATTGCTTTTCAGAGGTCAATATCATTATCCCTATTTTGCAGACAAAAAATTAAGCCACTGGAAGGGCTAAGATCAGGCAGGGGTTGATGCAGCAGAAACAGAATATGTTACTACCAAGTGCAGGTATCTGGCTGTATACCATAAGATGTATTACTGTATAACACCAGAACGCTTTTGCAAGTCAACTGATCATAAATGGTGCATTTGGAATAAATTTTTTAGCACAAAAAAAGTTGACATCCAGGACTCAGATGAATAATTATCTAATCTTACATCTGGCATAAGCACCTGAACCATTTGAATGATGAACTGCATTTCACCAGGGGGAGAAGGGAGGGAGAGAACATTCTCTGCTGACTCAATGGCCATTAATCTTCTGGGGTGTGTTTTGTCTTACATTTGGTATTTGTTCAATGGGTTGCAGGAAGTTAAGTGATCAAATGTCAGAGGAAAATCCTGGCTTGCAGGTTTTATTTTCTCCTTGTTTACAAGACAACAAATGTTATAATGCACGCACAGTTTCTTGGGGACCAGTTTGATGCGGCGGTACTGAAAGCTGTTCATTTGAATGGGCACTGTCGATTCATTGTCTTCAGCTTCTTTTAAAGAAGTCATTTTGCGTTTTTTTTTGCCTTGATGATCTGCAGTAGAGATGAATACAAATGAAGAGAGTGGTGTGCACTGCTGTGCAGCATTTGGTGTCATTTGTTTGAAATCAAGTCATTACCCATAACCGCACATGCCATTTTCCTTTTTGACTAGTAATCCGAGGGCTTGGGCATGTTAGGCTGATAGGAAATAAAACAGAAGCTCTGCATTGGGTGTTTCTTTTGTTTTTCTGGACACATGGAATTTGTACGATTTTATCTCTTCAGGTTAAGGGAAGTATCAGTGGAAGGTTATTTTTAACAGAGATAAAAACTAGGGGATGAATCAGTAGTAAGTAAATTATATAGTTTTAATGAGAAAGTTTTCTGTAACATGAACTTTTCTAGATGATGTGTCATTAGTATTTTATAGTAAAGAGAGGAATAATCAACAACTCCAACTAGAACATAAACTACCTGAAATAGAATATGTACAAGTATTTTCAGCACAAATTTGGACACATTTATTGATTTCAGACAGCATCTCCTTCTGCCTTGACAAAATACAGAATTTATAAATTAAATCTTAGGCACACTGTGTATGGTTTTATGCTGATGTTGGCACAATTTCAGGTGCAAAATTAAATTACCTTTTCCAATAAGGCAGCATAGATTGAAGCATGGATTCCTTTCTTTGCTAATGGAACTAGTAGAAAGATATTGAATTATGCTGACTTTCAAATTGACTGAGAGCCAACAAGAGAAAAATCAATGACATTTTTAATGTCCTGTAGAGCTTTTAAAAAGGCTTCACTCTAGCAGAGAAACTCATTGTGAGATAACTGTTGTTGCCATAGGTTTTCCAGTTAAGAAATGTGCTTCTTCAGATAAGGGTGCCTCTTTCCTTACTGTTCCAGACTCGGAGGTGCTAAGTAGGCAGTGACTGATTTTTGGAATGGCAGTCAAAGACTCTGGTTACAAGGTATGTGTGTCACTCAAATGCTAAGCATTTCTGTTGGAACAGAGAATGCACTGGATAAATGTGCAAACTAATCCATGTCAAACAATAACAAACCCCAGAAGGAACTTTTATCTCAGTATAAATTCCTGAAAGTTGCATCTAATTCAATATATAATCCTTATTTTTATTAATTAATGATAAATACAGATGATTTTTTTAACTGTTCTTGCATTTACATAGCTGAATTCTAAAGATCTAAGCTTGATAACCCATGCCCATCATGTGGCCTGCTGGCATTTTGAAACAATTATAGTATTTTTATACTTTTGTGAAATGCATTTTATAGCAGTAATTAAAATGATATAAAAAGGGCTATCTAATCCCTCAGAATCATGCTGCTCAAAAAGGGTTCTGATTTAGATAGGGGGAGACTGCTGTATAGCTACATCCTTGACCTCTCAGTATTGTAACTGAGGTTCACGGATTCGGGCCTATTCCTGTAATAAAATGATTTCTCATTTCATTCCTTCAAAGTCCAGGTTTACCTTTCTTTTAATAACAGATGGGTATGATATGGCTGTGAGGACTCTAGTCCTGGAATATGATTTTCAACAGCAAACTTATAGCTTCAGTTCTCTGATATAATGAAAAAAACTATCAAACAGTCACTTCTGGGAATTCAATTGGAATTCTTGCAGTAATTTGGCTTTCAGCTCTTGGAAGATTCATCTTGGGTTTTTAAGGATTTCTACTATTACAGTAGATGACTTCTGTCATTCTAAAAGCAGCCTTTAATGCAGGTAGCATCAGCTTGACAGAGATTGAAATATAAGTAACCTCAGAACTGCCATATTGTGACAATGAGTTAGAGAAATTGTAGAAGTAGGCTTCCAAGATGATATATATTTGGAAGAAGAAACTGACACCCCCCCTCACTTCATGCTCTTATCAGTAGTTGTAGAGAGCAGTAAGGTCCCCCCTGAGCGTTCTCTTCTCCAGACTTAACCCCTCCCCCAGGTCCCTCAGCCATTCCTCATCACACTTGTGCTCCAGACCCTTCACCAGCTTTGTTGCCCTTCTCTGGACCTGCTGCAGCTCCTCAATGTGTCTGTTGTAGTGAGGGGCCCAGAACTGAGCACAGGATTCCAGGCGCGGTGTCACCAGTGCCAAGTACAGGGGATGATCGCTTCCCTGCTGCTGGCTATGCTATTTCTGGTGCAAGCCAGGATGCTGTTGGCCTTCTTGGCTGCCTGGGCACACTGCAGGCTCATGTTTAGCTCCGTCAGTCAGCACCCCCAGGACCTTTCCTGCAGAGCAGCTTTCCAACCACTCTTCCCCAAGTCCATAGCATTGCATGGGGTTGTTGCGGCCCAAATGGCACTTTGCCTTGTTGAACCTCATCCCATACCCTTGTGTGAGCAGTTCGTCCTGTAAAACAGATGGTGACATGGTAGGCCTTGCTGGAGAGGGGAGCTGAGGGACATGCACATCTGCAGGGGGCCTGGGCTTGCTCTTCCTGCCACTCATGGTGCAATGTCTCTTACTTGGGCTTTATTTAGCTTCTGGTGAGAAAGATGCTCGCAGTAGTGTGCTGGAAAGTCTGTGTTAGACATGTTCTGAAATACACTGGTGCGAGCAAGATTGAGTGTGTGTGTGAATGTAGCTGGAAGGGTGCCTGATGTTAGGTTTGGCACCCATTGCCAAATCCAGTGCCAGCTGCCTCCAGACCTCACAGGCTGGGAATTCGAGCTGCACTCGCCTGCAGTGCTCTGACTGGAGAAATGAGGTAGGATATCACTTTGCAGCCAGGTCTTCCCGGTAGTCAGAGAATATATGAACCAAGCTCTTGCAGTCATGCTTTGCGTGAACAGGTTTTTTGTCTTTGTATTTTTCATTGTCATGCCAGTGTTTTAATTTTGCTCTCTGCCCTGATTTTTTTAGCCAGTTCGCTATGCCAGGCAGCCCAGCACTTCCTTTATTTCCCTGTGTGTAATATCCCATCAAAACCCCGACAGATGAGTGCAGCACCCAAGCGCTCTGATGGGATCAGTGCCAGCACGCTTGTAATTGAGTTCTGTGGTTTTGCAAATGTTTCCCATCTGATCACCAAACGTGACTTCCTAGAGCTTTCCATTCATACCTATTTCACGTATCCTTTACTGAAGAGAGCATTTTGTTGACTCTTGCCATCTCATTACAAATCAGGAAAGAATTTGAGTATTTTTTTTACTCTCCGGTTAGATCTTAATTTGTAAGCAAAGACCCAATGCCTTTGACTTGCAGTGGTTTACAGTTAATAGTTAACAGGTTATTTCTAAAGGCATTTTTAAGCTGTTGTTCTTTTTGTGGTTTTCTTGGGTTGTTTTATTAAGGTGGTTAATTTATAATTGAGACTAGAAAGTATTTTACCTTTGTCATAGCTGTCAAGTACGAGCTTCAAATAAGGTTTTATTCTGGTTTAGGACATAGACTTTCAGTGATCACAGCTAAGTTGAGAACTTGTATTATTCACCATCAGCAAAAAATGTGAAGCCTAATGAGAATTTGTGAAAGGAAATGACTGTTTCTACAGAAGTTATTTCATTCTCATTCAGTGCACTTCCCTATGGGGTTAGTAGCATGCTACCTGATGAGCAGCGGCTTCTGTATTTGTTTATTTATTTAAGGGCTAGTTAAGATGGGCTTAGCTGCAGCAAAATGCCTGTATAAACTTGATCATACTCCCTAGAACATGGCAGCGAGCGCAATGAAAAGGTTATATATTTGGTAGAAAACAGGTGCCACTGTGGTGTCTTTATCAAATAAAGGCATGGTAAACACATCAGAAAGGGTGTATTTTCGTAATGGTTGTGTATTATATTTCTGTTGCTTACAACTGTCACCACAAGGACAGAATAATTCTGAATGTGACCAGGCAGCTGTCTCTGTGAAGCCTATAGATAGCAGCTTCCTTGTGTAGCACATTTTCAGCTCCTTCAAACAGATTTATCAAGCATCTTTTCTGTCTCAACACTGCCAGCTCAAATGACTTCTGAAGGAGCTTTGGTTATGCAATCTTCTATAAGGTGCATTGGTTTTATTCTGTTTGTTTGTTCTTTTTTGTGTGTGTGAGCTCTGGGGTTTTTTTTAGTAACTCACTGCAGCAGCTAAAATCTAGCGCAGGGTTTCACCATGTGTTAGGAAAAAAACCCGTACTCCATTTGCCCACCGTGACCAGCCTTTGAATAAGCATCAGAACTTTCACCAGCTGTGCAGAGCTGCAGAACAGCTCAGGTCAGACAGAGTGGTGAGCTTGCAGGGGAAGAAGCAATGCTTTCTGAGCTAGGAGAACCTGCAGAGACAGGAGCTGGAAATAGCATTCACTTGGCATAACTAGAAGATTCATCCATAACCATTTTGGGGTTTAAAGACTGCTTAACAGACTCTTTCTCTCTGGGTTTTGTCTCGCTTACAGAGTTAGGAGGTAAGCGGAAGTTCCTCAGCTGGTCCCCTGGCTTTCTGGATGGCCACTGGAACAGGAGGCGGCTGAAGGGAGGGCCAGGGAAACAGCCGAAGGATCTTCCCAAAGAATCTCTCTGCTCATTACTGCTGCAGTTCACAGCATGAGAACTTTCAATAATAAAGACTTACAAGGCTTCTTCAAAGAGCTTCCAGGCTGTATCAGGAGCTCCATCTGGAAGAATTCTCATGAGACTTTAGGGTGTTTTGTAAATACAAGCTGGGGACAAATGAGGTTTTTCTTTAATCGAATCTTGCAAAACTTGCTTTCTAATAAGAACTTGCAACAGGCCACATTAACACAAGAGCATTTACCAAACTGCATCCCAAGTATAATGTCTTTTTGGAAAGGGTGCAGTTAGCTTGTCATCCCTACAAAGTCTTTCACTAACACAGTAAATTATAGGCCTTAAGGGAATGTGTTGTACTTGCTTCTTTTCAGGTCTTGGAATCTTGGATTGCTGTGTGAAACCATATACGATGCTTTGTACTGTTTGCCTGTGGATTTGTGTTTCAGCAGATTGAATAGCATTTCTATTTAAATCATGTTTCATTCCAACTGAAACAGTTGCTGTTCTGTAGTGTCAGGGGATTCCTGAGATAACAGGAACGCTGTATATGATTTACTGACCTCTGTGGCCTTTGAAAGGCACCAATACTTCTTGGTCCATTTTCCTTTCTTTGTTTAGCTTAGTGCAGCCTTACCGGTTTGCCATCAGACCATGGCAGTGTTAAGTATCTTCAGGCAGTGGTGGCACTCGATTGTGTATTTTGGTCAGGGGCAGCAGTGTGCCCATAGCATCATTTTCCCATCAATAGTGCTAATGCTCAGCATTACTGAGGTTTAAGAACTTGAGGTTTGGTTTTCATGGTTTTCCTTTTTTGAGATGCATCAACTTTTCTAAAAATGTGTTTATATCAGGCAGTTGTTCATGACCATTGAGTCCAGTGCCTGCATCAGACTGTATGTGCCTGTCGAGGGTTGTTGTTTGCCTGGGTATTCCACTGAGCACTTCTGGCAGCGCACGATAACAGAGAATACCGAATGGAAGTGTGAGAGCTCCATAAATCTTGTATACATTGAAAATATCCTCCACTCTCATATTGCTAGTTTTCCCTTCAGTTGTGCTCTCATCTAGAAATCTTGAAGACTTTTTTACAAACACTGAATTAAGCCTTCTGTGGCCTGCTTCCTTTTCCTCTCACTGATGAAGTGACATTATCATCCCTTGTTTGTAGATGAGGAATTAATGGTCTGAGTGATGAAGTGAATTGTCCAAAGTGGGCTGCTGAATTAGTGGCATGGCTGTGAATAGATGAAGGCATTTCTAGCTCTCTGCTCTCTGCTAACCAAGATCATGCTCTCCCGGTTTCAATTTGTTATAACTTGATGACTAATAAATTTTGAGCATGTAGAATGTGGCAGAAGAATTGCTTTTCAGCCAGCAGATAATCCTTAGTTATGCCAGCAGTGGGATGCAGTGCACCTTCAATGTTCCCATGAATCCTGTCTGCTGCTGCTTGGTTTTGTGTAAAAGACATGAGGATTACAAGAATGGCAAAGTCTGATCATTCAGGTGTGGGTCCTTGCTGTTCTGTGGGGTGCTGTAGCCGTGCACCTGAGTGTTCACTTTTGTGATAAGAACAAAGATCCTAGACCTGATTCTTCATTTGTCTTGGTGTAACTGTAATGAAGTGTCCAGGTAATGGTTTGACTTCTACATCTCTTTTAAAAGAAGTTAAAAACCTCCAGTGCAGTCTGCTTTTCCTTGGAGGGGAGAAGTAATTCAACTACAGTCCTCTCAGGAGCCACATAAGAGAAGTCAATTTTGAGTTTCACTAATCAGGAAGAGGAAGTGATCTGTCTGCATCTGGTCACCTCCCTGCTTACATGGCACAGTCCTGTAACAGCTACATAAGAAGCTTTGTGATGAGCAAATGTCAAGGGCAATTAATTCTTTAGCAGGCAGCTGTTATTATTAGGACAAAGAGTGGCCAGACAAAGAAGGAAAGCCTTCAGCCGATTTATTTTTCTCTACATTTTCCATCAAAGTTGAAGTCACTCAAACCCCAATGGTGAATCTGCATGCAGGAAGGACTGTAAACTTGCCATCTCTTGTTTTACTAGAAGACCTTGTATTAGATTTAGAGGATAGCTCAGAGAAAATGTTTGGAAAGTCTTCACCACCGTAATGCTCTCCGGAAGGAACAGAGTTGTGCGTTAAGCTGGTCACAGAAAAATATGTGGGCTGAGTTAAGCCCACTTCAGACTGGTTTTCCTCAAACTTAATTAATGGAAATGTTCCTACTTTGGGGCTTGATTTATTACCTCAGTAGAGTTATTCCAGGTTTGCTGCAATGCAACTGTGGGTGTTCTAAACACACCCACGCTGCCGGAGAATCAGGAAGGATGTACTTAAAATCCTTTCATTTATCTAGTAACATCTTTAGCAGCTTTTTTGTGTAGGTTTTGTATTGTAATGGAAATGGGATCTTTGGCTACCTGAAGAGCTCCTGTGCTAAACTGCTGCCATTGGCTGTAGGGACATGTAAATAGTATTTGGAGCTGATTGGGGCAATACTGTGACCCAGTGGGCTGTAAATGGACCTTTCAATTTTGTAATCTGTCACTATGGTTAAAATAGTACCTGAAATTCCAGGTATTAATTTTCATTACTCTGGGTCACCATAGATGTGTCATTTCCACCTTCCAACCCCAGGCAGAGCAGATGTTCCTAATGTCAGGAGGTGGTGTTTTGGGTCCTGAGTCTCTATTTTAGCACCTGAGTCTCGATTTTAGCTGCTGTTGTTGCCTCAGCTCTCAACCAGGGTCCCTCTTTGTGCATCAGTGGATGTTCCAGAGGGGATGTTTAAAAGTGACACAAAACAGGTTAGGTTTTCCTAAAGGTTTTCAGCACTGAGCTGGAGAGGGCAGGCCTTGGTCTGGGGATGAGCTCGGATTCCTGCAGATGATAGCACTGCCTGCTGCCTTGGCTGGCACCTGAAGCAACCTCTGCCTGGCTTGTGGTTGTAAATGCTCTGGGTTCTTCTGTGCATTACTGAGGCTGCGTCTTCATCTTTCTCTGTGTTTTTTTCAGAGCCTTGTCCTCTCAGTGTTGCTGATTGCTGATGGAATTATTCTGCCCCAGCCATCGCAATCTCTGGCTTTTTTGGTAGCGTGGAAATTGCACATAACGTGAGCAGTAACCAGTATCACTGCTCTGGAGTGTTGGAGCTAATAATAGAAATGAAAAGCCTGCTCTTTATGAGCTAAATAAAGGCAGACAAGACAAGATAGAAAACCAGCTTCTACACACACTAGAAGTAAAGGAGGTCCCGGTGTGTTTTCCTCTTGCTGATTACTCTTACCACGGGGCATTGCTGTATGTAAATAGGATCAGAGTTCCTGTGTTGTGCTGGGAAGAGCCAGCCCTAAGACAGCTGATTTCCTCCAGCAGTCATGCTTCATTAGCACGCAGGGTGCTGAGGCTTGGAGGTGCTGCGTGAGCAGAATACTCTCCTGCTAATTCTAGGAAATATTCTTAACTGATGGTGCAGGACTGTGGTACGAGTGGCTTTCTGAGTAACTTCAAGGGTCAGAGCTTTTCTCATGGCAATATATCACTTGGGCAAAGCTATTTATTGCTAATCTTATATTTAAATGATTAATAGATGTGTTGAATAGTAAATAATGAGGGTTGGAGACTTATTTTGTGTTCATTTCATGGATCTGTTACATGACGTTACTGATTGTAGCAGCATTTGGTATCGAGTTAAATGGGTTTTCAAAAAACCCAAGTCTGGTGAGTCTGATTTCTTTCCTGGAACTCGGATCTCCCTGTTGAAGCCATGGTACATGGGCCAGTTTAGGGTGGCAGTTGGCTTTCCTGGGCAGTGAGCTTCATGTGAATGCAAGTGACAGTCGCCATGTGCTTCTCAGGCTCCAGCATGAAGGCTGATGAGTCTGGTTACATGTGTAGAAATTTTTATGCTCTGGATCTGGTTGGGCTGATTCTTCTATGCTAATACCCCCTCTCCAACCAATACTAAATCATGTGAATGGACTTACTGGGCATAAGCAGAAGAAATAGGCTAAGGAAGTGTATGTGCTTATTGCATATTCCCTGAACTGATGCAGAATTCTGTTGTTGATGGATGGTTTCTGATGTGGTCCTGCAATAGCAGACATGTCTTACAGAGGACATTGTTAACCCTGATGATAATGATGGAAACTGGAAGTTTCAGGCTGTGTCAGTAAGGAACACCTAGGGCAGTTAAGGCAGACCAATGGGAAATAAAAAGTCATACATAAATAAAGAGGTATTAAATCTATCTTGAATGAGAAAGTGTACATTCAAGTGACTTGGTTTGCTATAGATTAATTAACCCTGGGAGATATCAGGCATAATTAAGCTACAGTGAGTTAAAGCCATTTTACTATTGATAGAGATCATTCATGAGGGGACTTTTTAACGTTATGCACATCAACTTCTAGCCTTCTATGGATTTGCCTTAACTCTCAGTGTCCCTTGCTGAGGTTTTGGACACTTAGAGATGGACTTTTCATCAGGGACTGTAGCGATAGGACAAGGGGGGATGGGTTTAAACTGAAACAGGGGAAGTTCAGGTTAGATATAAAGAAGTTCCTTTACTGTAAGGGTGGTGAGGCACTGGAACAGGTTGCCCAAAGAAGTGGTAAATGCTTCATCTCCAGCAGCGTTCAAGGCCAGGTTGGACAGAGCCTTGGGCAACATGGTCTAGTGTGAGTCATCCCTGCCCATGGCAGGGAGGTTGGAACTGGATGATCTTAAGGTCCTTTCCAACCCAAACCATTCTATGATTCTCTTACCCTTTGGAATCCTGAATCCAATTCTTAGGAGAAACTGGACAGAATGTGCTTAAGATAAGCATAATGCATATGTAGGAAATGTATGCTAAGTAAGGGTTGTGTGATGGACTCTGCAGGGGGGTAAAGTCTAGATTTGAAAAGCACTTAAATAGAGGTTACAAAATGGACTGTTTAAATCTAAAACGCAGAGAGCACAGAAGTGAACCAGTTACTAGCAGTATTGCTATGCATTTCCGACTGCAATCTTGCTCAATCAGATGAAAATATCTTTTTGTGGGTTTCTTTTTGTGTTTGTTTCTTTTGTTTTTTTTCTTTTCTTTTCTTTTTTTGTTTTTCTTTCTTTCTTTTCCAGTAATTGCCCTTCATTTTTGGCTGCTGCTTTAGCTAGAGCAACCGCAGATGAAGTCCTTCAGAGTGATCTTTCAGCACACTATTTACCAAAGCATGTGGACAACGCAGATGGAATCATACGTAAGTACATCTGCACATGATAATGTACAGTTTTACGTGGTGTGGATCTTTCATTTACACTGTATACTGGAACGCTGCAGATGAGAATTGATAGCTTTGTAAAGCCAGAATTACCTTCAGTGATCCATCTGGTCTGACCACTGGAATGGTACTATGTTTTCCTTAAATTAGTTCCTTCTACCAGCTAGCTAAATGAAGTTGAACTAGATCTCTTGCAAAGGAATATCCCATATTGATTAATCCCATAAAAAGATTAATGGAGTCCCCCAGCACTCATGATAGAGCTAATGGCTAATTTCTTTGTCCAAGTTTTCTCATCTTTGAGCATTGTCTAGTTTCAACTTCTACTCTTGAATTGTGTTTTTAAATGGCTTTCTCTGATTGTACTGGATTCTTCTATCAAAGTTTTGTTCCTTATGACCAAGTGGAAATCAGTGCTGGCTTTCAAGTACACCATCATATCTGGTGGCCATGGATTTCTTTATAAGCACTTTAGATTATGTGGTCCTCCTGGCAAGTGCCAGTTGTCCTCTTTCATCCTTGGAGCAAAGTCACATGCATGAGAGAAGAGAGCGTTTAATTCTGAATTATTTCAGGCAGCATAGTTTTTACCATGGCTTTCATTTTTTTATATAGTTTTAGCAAAGGACAGTATAAAGATATTTCATGCTTAAAAGGAAAATTTCCTTTTCTCCATTGCAGCAGCCAGCTCAAAGTCGTGCACCCTAAAGCATTTCAGGATTCTGTGGACCTAAATAACCTTGCAAAACTTTCTGAGGTGCTTAATGCAATGAAGAACAATGTTACTCCGATGTATTGGGAGGCATTCTGTCATTTTTGTCTGGAATGTACAGTCACCAAAGCCTTTGTTCATCCCTTCCTTTTCTGACTAAAAAAATTAATTCCTGGTTCTGGGAATAGGTAGGATTTATAAATCTTGCCCTACAAAAAGGAAGATTCTTCTGTGTTTCTCAGGGGCCTTTGGAAACCTGAGAAAAGAAAAACATGCCATGGGTTCTCTTTTTGTAGGTATTGCCGCCTCCTCCTGCTGAGCAGGTAAATGGAATAGATTTGTCATTGTTCTGGCTGAGCAGCCTTCATTAATTCAAATTGAGATCTCTGAGACTTGCATAAATATTTGACAGTCTCCAAGGAAATGTTGACTCAGCCTCCACACAGAATATCTGAGGAGTTCAACAAGAGAAAAAAGAAGGAAAAAACCCCCCAAACCCAACCCATGACAGACCCATCACACCTACAGGAATTGCCATTCAAATACAGCTAAATTTGTAAGACACGGATGCAGACGTACATTGGGATGTGTACAGGCAGGCAGGCACTAAAACTGCACTCCAGAGGCACTGCGTTGAGGTGAATCGTCACAATGCAGGTGCTTCGTTATGGAACTCAGTGAACAGAGTTCACTGCTTATCCTAATAACGCTTGGGCTGCTGCAGAACGTGAAACCAAGCTGAATTTTGCTAGCTGGTTTTATGTTTTTCTTATGAACCCAGCAAGGATAATGTATAATACAAGGAAACATTTACCTGATTTGCCTCAAGTTTGGATTTGCTAGAAGAAAAAAAAAGCCATTCCAAATTTCCTTAGTGACACATTTCACTCTGGGAATTGCAATGCGACAAATCATATTGCATACTTAGAAGTGATAAAAGCAGTTACTGGGGCACTGGTGGAAAGGAAATGAGAAGCTTCCTGAAAGCTGAATGCTAATCATAAAAGAAGGAAATCTGTTTTGAGTCCACAAATGTAGAATATGGGCCTCTTATATTTGGGGTGACCACGTGTGTTTGGATATCAGGAACAAAACCTAAAAGCCATAGGCCATGGGAGATTCTTGTCCTCCAGTTGGACTGGAGAGGAGCAAGAGAGCTTCCATGAGAACTAAAGGCATTTGTTTTCCTTTCTTCTTTCTAAGGTCAGGGTAAGACCCTTTAGTTTTCTTCTTTGAGGAGGAGGATATTCATTTAGTGGTTTGGCCTTGTTAAGGAACCACCAAAGGAGCCTCGGTAGTAGGACCACATTATATGGTGAAGGTATCTAAAATATCCAGCAGACTTCCCAGGGTCCCATTACCCAGTCCTTCGAGGATCCAGGAGATGTGATTACTATAGCTGAGGAGGTCATTGACTAGTCAGAAAATGGAGCTCTTAGATTAAGGAAAACCTTGGTCGTTGGCTTGATGATGTGTCTATAAACCTGAGTGCTGAACCTGTTGTCACGCTACCTGCGTCGTCAAGAAAAGTCTTAAAGTTTAGGTACTCAAAAGCAGACTCTGATTTGCTGGTATTCTTTCTCCCCTGATTTTGCCCTCAAAGTCAATCTTGTTAAGGAACAGTAATGCCTGAGCTGGATTTCCCACTGGCTGTGGTACAATTAAGTGCTACTTCCAACGCTGGGGATTTTGGAGCAGCAGGAGGGAAATGAAATTCTCCATGACACAAAGGCAGTGACAGCTGAGTCAGCTCTGGCTCAGCAGGGCAACATTAACAATTGATGAGTCATTTACAGCTGTGAGGGGGTGGTTTAGCTGTTGTGGCCCTTTCTCCTGTTTTAATCTGAAGAGCAATTACTGATGATGCTGACACTATGCACACTCCCTGCTGGGGAAGGGTGGTTAGAAGCACAGCCAAGGGGTTTGCTTCCTTCCTTCTTCACAGTGACACTGAAGTGTAACAGCCATGTGACACTGAAATGTCACTGTTCCTCTTCGTATATGCCCAGTGGAAAGGAATGGAAGAGCAAGTCTGGGGGGTTTACTTCTGGAAAGTAAGATTTGGGCACGTCAGGCTGTAGGTGTTTCCTCTTTAAATGTGTTACACAGCAGAGAATCTTCTGGTGGCACTGGTGAGATCAGTATAGGTGTTGTGGGGGAACTGGTACCCGTTAATATGATAGCGATGGGATGACCTTGTCATTTCATTTCCACCACTTGTTTTTAAGCTGTGTTGTCAAGAACCTCACTTCTTTTGATTCTGTATGTAGTTTATTTCCATCTTAATGGCTGTTGTGCAAATCAAGCTTTAACAAACTCATAATCAGCAGAGCTGGGAATATATCTTGCTCCTAAGGATCTTGGGCACCTGATCATTATAGTCCACATCGTGTGTAGACCTAGTGCAGAAATGCATAAATGGTGCTTTTAGGTTCTTAAGGGAATGTCTGTGAACTGAGAGATGTTGTAAATCTCCCCTCCATTCCTGTTTTTTGAGCTATTCCTTCTCCAGGGATGATTGACACTCATGGATTACTGGTGTTTAGTTTTGAAGATCTCTGGCTTTGAATGCTCATGAGCAAAGAGATTTTGATGTGTTCAGCTTTGATAATTACTTCCTGGTTTCCTCCCCTGAATTTCAGAACAGTTGTCAAGTGCCCAAGTTTTCACATGTTTTAAAGTTCCCCTTTCTCAGGAGTTCAGTGTTTCCTTCAGTTCAAGACTTTTCTGGTTTTGCTGTTTGCTCGTGCAGATTTCTTTGACACAAAGGCTAGTCAGGAATCTGGAAATAACAGTATTAAACTAAAGAAGGTACCTGAGTGCGTGTGCTACTGAACGCGTGAACCACCAAAGCATCTTGAAGTAACACTGGTGATTTCTGTAGGTTATTTACCCCTCTGTTGCCTCAGTACTGCAGTGAGGTGTTGTTTGGAATAGAGCTTGGTCTAAACCCATCATTGTAATGGACATGGTTGTCATATGTAATGCTATTTGCCATGACAAACTGCCTCTCAGAGCTGCTGTGGCACAGTTGCACCACCCTGTGCAGAGCAACACAGGGGATCAAATGCCGAGGGAAATGTTCTTGCTTTTCATTTTCTCTGATGCTTCAAATGAGTTCCCCAAAGGCACAGGGGAATGTTTAAGTTAAAAAGACAAACAGTGAGTTGCTTACTAATGAATGCTGATTATGGTGAGTTTGGCTTCCTTTTTTATGCACCAGAGTGCAGGATTTCCCTGCTGACATCCATTTCAGATGGTTAGCTAAACTGGTTTTGTTTCATCTTTGTAATGTATGCAAGACAAAAAATCTCTCTTAATAACACTCTTGGCCCCTCATTTGTGGTTTCTGTCTTCCCTAGAGATCGAGACAGTGAAGTTGGCCCGCTTAGTTTTCAGCAAGCTGCATGAGATCTGCAGCAACTGGGTGAAAGACTTTCCACTCCAGCCAAAGCCCCACCGCTACTATGAGACATCCATCCATGCCATCAAGAATATGCGCAGGAAGATGGAAGACAAGCACGTCTGCATCCCAGACTTCAACATGCTCTTCAACCTTGAGGTAAGAAGAGACCATGTAGAAGACAAATGCATGTGCTAAATGCAGTTTGCATTCTTAGGGAAACTAGGCAGTCATCCACTGTGAAAATGAAATCCATACCTGGGATGGACCTGAGGAGGGTTGACAGGTGACAAGCCTGGTCTTAAGTTAGTTCAGTTGATATTCCATAACCATAGTAGCAATAGGATGTGCAGTATCTACCTAAGGTATATAGAATAAAAGAGCACTTTTCAAAGACTTCTGGTGCAATGTTATCGAACTGAACAAAGTTTGTATCTGGGCCATCCTGATGATCCACTCATGCAGTGGCTGAAGGACTGACCTGCTGCTGTGCAGAAAGTAGCCCTGCTTTTGTGAGTGAGACCTGATGCATTGTGGTACCAAGTGATAAATAAAGGTAGGTCCCTGTCTGTGGCTGAAGATGCAAAGGTGTAGAAGAAGATTGCTGGTGGAAACAGGGAAGTGGTTCACCTTACAGTTCATCACTGAAGACAGTTGGCTACAGGGGTGGAATCTATAAGAAAGTAGTTAAACAAAAAAGTCAAAACCAAACACAAAGCTTAGAGGAGGATGGGGTGCAGTTCACACAAGAATCCAGCAACATGAGTAGTTTGCTGGAACTAGGGCCAGACTTCCCTCCATTAATTTCTTTGTGTGACCGTCAGTCAAACACTCATGCCCACTCTTCCTTCAGATATAAAACTAGACACTAAGGAATGGCAGATAATGGCAATAATTTTACCTTTAGGATCAGCTTCCTGCATTATTGGTTCTTTATTACCTCCTGTCTCTTTAATAACCATCTTCTGTCCCATCCACATTGTTGTTTTAGGTGATCTTAATGCAAACAGAGGCAGATGTTTCCTTTGCCTGTCAATTGTCAGCTTTCTTATTCCAATTTATGTTGGAGCCTGTTACTTAAAAATTACAACATACAAATATTCTAG
This sequence comes from Agapornis roseicollis, assembly GCA_002631895.1. Taxonomy (NCBI): domain Eukaryota; kingdom Metazoa; phylum Chordata; class Aves; order Psittaciformes; family Psittacidae; genus Agapornis; species Agapornis roseicollis. The sequence goes on from NDXB01003134.1 coordinate 115,622, forward strand.
TCATTGAGATGGCTGTCAAGGTTGAATTGGCACTGAGAGTGGGTTGGTGTGTTCTGTGTATGAATAGGCACGGGAGCTGCTGTCTCTTGGTACAGCATTGTTTCTCTGAACAGGTAAGGGGAAGCTGAGAAAACTGACTTGAAGATGAGTGATTTTGCTGTATTCCATTTGTGAATGTAATCACAATTAGCTGATGAGAGAGTACATGGAAGGTTAAAAAGAAAAACCCAGGCATCTACAGTGATACGGATGAGATTTTAAAAGAAGAATGAAAGCAGAGGCTGGCTTGCTTCACGTTTTACCTCTACTGGCTTTTTATCCCAGGTGGTTTCCAGTCTTCATGCGGGCTTCATGCAAACTGTATTGGATGTTCTCTCTCTGTGATTTTTGCAGTCACAAAACCTCCTGCACAAGTTGATGAGAATGGCATTTTCTATTTCAGTTGAGTGAGTGAATTGTAACAAATGGGACATAAGGAGCACTGAGAGTGCTGCACAGCTGGTTCCTGCAGGGCATCTCTTGCAGTTCACAGATAGAATTCATCACCTTTAAGGTGGAAATTTCCCATTGATGCAAGTGAAGATGGTCTGAGTAGTTTGATTTTCCAGTGGAAACTCTGTCTCTAAGTGCAGTTAAATAAGGATGCCATAGATCTTAAGTTCAAAAGTTTGAAGACAATCCAATTCACTGCTTTTTCCTGAGTTGTTTTCTCAATGTGTTTCCATTGACAGGACCAAGAGGAGCAAGCTTATTTTGCAGTGTTTGATGGTCACGGGGGAGTGGATGCTGCCATCTATGCCTCCATCCATCTCCATGTGAACATGGTCCATCAGGAGATGTTTCAGCATGACCCAGCAGAAGCACTGTGCCGAGCTTTCCGGGTGACCGATGAGCGCTTTGTCCAGAAGGCAGCCAGAGAGGTGACTGAGTTACCTGAGTGTATTAATCAACAGATTTCATCCTTGTAAGCAGTGGACTCCAAGTGCTGTGCTGAGCATAGCCCAGTGCTCAGCACACACCTGTCCATGCACACTCCATAGTGCCCATGCCCGCTGGTGGGCTTCTTCATGTTCCATAAAGATGTCAGCTTCCACTTCTCACAATAGCCAGTTCATTTAGGACAATGCTGATGAACATTTATATGTTCAAATGCTGTATGTTCCTCCTTATCTCTACAACATACATTTTGGTTAGCTCCAGAATAAATGGATAACTGACTTCTAGGCCTCCTAAACTCATGCAAGGGTTGAGTTAAGTGCAGGGAATTCAAGATGCTTACAAGTAAACCTCCCTCCAAGCTCATTAACAGATGTATGTTACTATCAACAGGTAGGAAAGTGGCACAGGAAGTCAAATACAACAGGAGCAGAGCCCAGTTTCCAGAAAGCAATTCCAGTGCAAGGGAAGGCACAAGGCAAAAATCATGGCCTTTTCCTCTGTGGGAACAGGCTGTGTATTGGAGCATGAACATGTTCAGTTGTTAAGCAAGGAAATGCTTTGAAATGGTTCTTTATTTGCTTATTTAAAACTGGGGCTATTTTTTTTCACCCTCTCCAGAGTCTGCGTTGTGGAACCACTGGGGTGGTGACTTTCATCCGAGGAAATATGCTGCATGTGGCTTGGCTGGGGGACTCCCAGGTTATGCTCGTAAGGAGAGGCCAAGCTGTGGAACTGATGAAACCCCACAAACCAGATCGGGAGGTGAGAACAGCCTGTCTGAAATACACCTGGGCATTGTTTACCACTGAAGCTGACCGGTATCAGCTTTGGGGGGGTGGTGGGATGCCTTGTCAGTGTCTCCTGGAGCAGGAGGGTATATTCCGGTTATCCTGGTTTGTTTAGAAGTCAGTAGGGATGTGTGTGCATCTCCTTTCTTCTCACTTGTGCTGCTTGTGAAAACATTAAAATATTTATTGTAGTGTTCAGAGTGTGATGGCAGCACTAAGGGCTCTGTCCAAAACACTCCTGCCTTGCCTTGCCTTGCTGTTTAGGATGAGAAGAAACGCATTGAGGCACTTGGTGGCTGTGTGGTCTGGTTTGGAGCCTGGAGGGTGAATGGGAGCCTGTCAGTCTCCAGAGCTATTGGTAAGAGTGGGCTTTAATTCTTATTTGAGACTTGCTTTTCTTTTTAATTAAAAACTTTAATTTTCTAGTCATCCAATTGGAAGTGCAGCTGAAGATGGACCTGTGAGCAGTAACCTCGATTTTCTTCCTCTACAATTTGAGGGAATAATTTCCAAATAATTGCTTTAACTTGGGCTAAGAGTGATTGGCTCCATGCTGTGTTAATAAAAGGGCTTCCAGATGCAGCGGCTGCAAACCCATGGCCTTACATATCTGTGTGTTTTTCCACAGGGGATGCTGAGCACAAGCCATACATCTGTGGGGATGCAGACTCTGCCTCCACTGTACTAGATGGCTCTGAAGACTACCTCATTTTAGCCTGTGATGGTTTCTATGACACAGTCAATCCCGATGAGGCAGTCAAAGTGGTGGCTGACCATCTAAAGGAGAATAATGGCGACAGCAGCATGGTAGCACATAAATTAGTGGCATCTGCTCGAGATGCTGGTTCCAGCGACAACATTACTGTCATTGTGGTATTTCTCAGGGACATGAACGCAGCAGTCACTGTTAGCGAGGAGTCAGACTGGACAGAGAACTCTTTTCAAGGTGGGCAGGAAGACAATGGGGAAGATAAAGAAAACCATGGAGACTGCAAACGACCGTGGCCCCAGCACCAGTGCTCGGCACCTGCAGATCTAGGGTATGAGGGACGGGTGGATTCTTTCACCGACAGAACTAGCTTAAGCATAGGGTCAAGCATCAACCTGTTTGATGATCAAAGCTATTTAGACATGACAAAAACAGAAACTAGTACACCTCAGAGTGCCAAATGTCTGCCACCAATTCAAGTGTTTAGTCCTGGCATACCAAAGAGTGCAAATTTGATCAATGGCCTAAGAGTGAAGAATGAAACACCAGAGTGCACCACATCATCAATGTGCGGACAGAGCAATCCCAGGGAGTACAACGCTCCTCTTAGCTTGGGTGCTACAGGGCAGAGCATCTACAGGGTGAAGGGTACATCCCCCATTTTCGTTGGGCTGGAAGATGAACTATTCAAGTCCTTGGGAAAACGAGCTGCGCTCTTTCGCTTCCGGCTCTGTAGCTGGAAGAGGCAACGAGGAGCCAGGCTCAAACCAAAGTTTCACACGCTGCTTTTGGCTCATGAGCCTCCCCACCCAGATGGATCGAGTCTGTCCCTACCTGTCCGGGGCCGCAGGAGCGCAAGGGTGTGGGGCAGACACTCCCCGTGCTGGAGGCTGGCTGGTCACAGAGCGTACAGTGAAAACATGGTTTTGATGCGAAGACAAAGTCATTGTATACCAGAGTCATACCTTCATCAATGCTGTAAAATGTAACCATCCCCCTCGTGTTCCCCCATCAGAGTCCCAAAGTAGGCATTCCCAAAATAAAACTGGCATCATCAGAAAGCGAAAAAAAGGTGGGCATTTCCAAACTGTCCTCCCATCCCCTGCAAAGCTCAAACTATGTGTAAATACATCTAGGAATTAACAAATGTAGTTGTTTCAATCTCAATAAAGTTTGCTGGTGGTGCCACCCTGAGCAATGCCGCAGCCACCAACCACCCGCACACGTGAGTATCTGACCACATTCACCGGTGGAAGCCAAACAGCTGGTTCACCTCATAGACACTGTTAGGGAACGAACAGTCCTTACAAATGCCAGAGGTTGAACCTGCCTGAGATACATCTGTGGAGCAATATATAGAAAGCAAGATCCTGGTTTAGAACTGCCAAACTTTTTTTGGAGTGGGGGGGGAAGTTTCCATAGAAGGCCAGATGTGTGGGGTTCTTTTGTGTTCTGCTTTCTATTTGTTTCAGGCAAGCATTAAGATGAATTAGAAAGTTCTGTCCACTTCTGCAGGTAGATGACTACAAGCCATACAGGGTTTTACCAGGTAACTTAGGAATGGACAAACTGAGCGCCTGCTGCTTTGTTCTCAGACTCCAGCTGAGGTATAGACTCACAATTTACCTATTTTTGTTCATGTAACATAAAGAGTAGAATATGAAGAAAACTGGGTTTTGTAGTTCAATTCTTCCCTATGGCTAGAGGTTCGTATCTTTCTGGTGCTTTTAGTGGCATTTTTATTGTTTGTCAGTTTAGGGAACTGTTCTCAACTGGTTTTCATTGAACATTGTGCTTATTTCTTTGAGCCAACCTCTTTCCACCGTAACTTCATCTCAGGTCTTAAAAGAAACCAATCTGCGGAGATGCTCAGTACAATACTACTGCCACTCAACCAGTCAAACCAGAGAACTGCTTGCGCGAGATAACGAGCAATCTGATGAGCTGTTTGGTTTCTAGGTGGCAAAGGCATAATTTACTATGAAGTTGCAGCAGGAAGGATGGTAGCGTTCTGTGTCTCCGAGCAGCATCACTGCTGCAGTGTGGTGTTTTCTGGTGTGTAGGAATGGATGCCAGTCTGCCAGAGTAATCCCAGACATGTGGAAATGCTGTGGGTGCAGAAGAGCAGGGGCTGCATTTGGGGTTTTGTGGAGTAAGTTGCTGGCCAGCCACAGCTCTGCTTTGGTGAAACCTGGGTTCAGAAAGGGAAGTGAGCAGAGTGTTACTTATCCCACTGGAAAATGCATGGTACCTGCCAGCTTATCCCTGCCATCGAGGTGATGCTGAACCCATGGGGGAGGGGTTAACTGCAACATAAGTAACCAGATGATTCCCGTCAGCTCCACTAAATACACACCTGTTGCTGTTCTTTGTTACAGTAAAATATTTGGAAGGGTATGAATAAAGTCAGTCTTCATAGGCACTTACTGTACCACTCGTATCATTTTAGCAGTAACAATTTAGTAACAGTATTTAGCTAGAATTTGCAAAGTATTTTAATATTAAGTAGTCAGGAGATTATTGAACACGACGAGATGGCAAGGTTTGAGTTCTGCCACTTTCTGCTGCTTCTGCCTTTGATGCACTATTTTAAAAGCAAGCTGAGGAACAGGGAAAGGCTTTGTGAGTAACCAGGAGCTGGAGTGTGGCTTTAGATTCCTTCGATCTTTTTCAGGCTTTTTGTTTTTAAGCTCCCAGGATCACTGGCTCTTATCCATCATCTTCCTAAGCCTTAGCTGTTGTCACCGTTCTCTTTAGCCACAGCACATGTTCCAATTCAGATTTACTGAGGAAATTTGAGAAATAATGAGATGATAAAATATGCAATGCTGGGGCATCTCTGTGGTGCCTTTAAATTTTTCACAGTAATAACGACGCATTGAAAGTCCATCTTACTGTCGTGTTTCAGAGAGGAAGGTGGTGTAAGTGCAATTCTGTGCGTGAGTAAATGAGAATGAAGAACTGTGATAGATGATAAAACTTCTTCCCAGTCTGCAGGAGCGGTTGACGAGTGCTCGATTGCATGTGTGCTGTTTTGGGGAAGGATTTAGCTTTTTAGGTGTGGATTCATAGGTGATAATTCTGCCACTCATACCATTTACCTTGCTAGGAGAAAAAAAATCTGCCATCATAGTTCCAGTGTGGTCAGGTTAAAACATTGTATAGGTAGCAAGTGTTCATTTCTTCACTAAATGCATATTTATAGAGTAGATAGGAACCATTTGTAAGGTAAATCCTTTAAAGTTCTATACTATTACAAGTAGTGGTTATTGGTCTGATATATGCTGCTCTTGATTCTACCCACTAGACAAAAAAGCAGTGCTTTGTGAAATGCAGTGTTTTCTCTTAATGCCACTGGTGATAGGAAGTAGTTCTCTTCAGTTCAAACTCCTGTGCCCTTACTTGCTGCTTGCTAACGTAAGCAATAATCCCTCTCTAACGGTATCTAAGTGTTCTGTATCTCGTACTTTGATTGTCTATCTGGTGACAATGTAAAGATACTAGGTTAATATAAAAGCATCTAATTGTATTTATTAACTGTTGCTACTGAGATTCAGTCTGTGACCTGTGTTTTGTATTTTTATTGTGTATCGTAGTGGTGGTGAAATTTGTATAACAAATCTTTCCAATAAAGAGCTGAAGTATCCCTGTTCCGCGTTAAGACAACCCGCATCAGTTTCAGTTTACGTGTTAACCCCGAGTGCAGAACTAGGAGGCAGGGAGTGAAAACATTTTTTATGTTGTTTTTTGTGAACTTGTGGTGGTTTTGAGGAGGAGGCTCCAGGCTGTTTGTCTGAAGCTGCTCAAAACTCACTCATAAGCTCGTCACTGTGAGTCCTGGTGGGATTTGCGCAGTCCCCTCTCTGGTTATTCCCTGTGCACACTTTTGGAAGGTGCAGCTCTGTACTGCAGGGACAGGGGCACCCTTAACCCACCATGGTTTGCACTGATGGTGGGTGGAAACACATGTATAGAACTTTTCTTTACCTGGAAGTGCCATCAATTGTCCCTGCCAGTTAAAACCATTCAGTAGTGGATTGAGATTGCATTGCAGCACCCAAGGACAACGTCAAAGCAGACTTTACCTTATGCCACATTTACAGTGGTGCATCGGTGAGAGACACATCCTATGGGCAGATGAGGTGTAATGGGCTCCGGGTTCATAGACACAGCTGCTGTAGTTAAGAGCCAGCCTCCTCATGAAATGCTCCCCACCGTGGCAGTGTTCTACAGGAAAAAGCAAATGGGAAAGATTGGTCTAAATTAGGGACTGGTTTAGCACAATTTATTCACTGGGCACTAGGCACATAAACAAAGCCATTGAAGGGGATACTCCAGCTTTGATCATGCCTATAATTTAGGGCAGTCTTTCTTTAATTCATATCCTCTTTGCAACAGGAACAATACTTTCTACCCTTGTATCATGTGCAATAACAAAGCATTAACACAACCTTTGACTTAAAATGTTCCCTTCCTTTCCTTGCCCTCACCCATCAGGCACTCGCATTGTACTTGCCAGCAGTAAAGCTAAAATCCTCTCCCTTAGGGTCTAGTACAACCCTTTGGGTCTAATACAACTCCTGTATCACATGTGCACTGTGGCTTCCTCACCTGGGACAGGAACAGGGTGCGGAACAAGCTCACACCATACACCAAGTGCTCCCGCTGGTGGTTGGGACACGGGGGCTCGTGTTGACCTCTCTGTGTTACCGTGTTCATGACAATAACATGTTCTTGATGCAGTGAATAAACTAAAGTAAACCATTTCCCAGTGTTGGAACTTCCCTCCGTAGTCTTGTTCTACAGTCCACCTATTAGTTTCAACCATGTACTAGTCATCCATATTTTATTTATGAAGCTGTTTATACAGGAAAAACTGTTCAGGTTTTACCAATATCTTAATAAAACAGTAATTTAAACCACACTTCAGATAGTCTGTTTATTTAAGAGCTAACAGAGATAGCAACCACCCTCTGCCTTGAGCATCTTTCCCGTGGTGAAAGCAGCTTACCTTTGTGTGGCCTGTACCAGAACTGGACAACAGTGTTTGTGTCAGCTGATACCATGGTACCCATGGTGTTATCACACAGGGCCTGTCATAGCCCAGCTCTGAGCTGTTCTGAAGGGAAGGAAGGGGCAGTTACAGCAAATCAGATAACAAATCAGTCCTCCAAACCTCTTTCCCCCACCCCTCCTGTTAAAAAGCCAGTGCTGTGTAAGGTTATTTTCCATAATGTAAGCAAAGTGTGGCAGTTCCTGCTCCTTCCCTGGACCCCAACACCAGGCTGTGGGACATGTCCCATCAAACCACTTTCTTCACCATGGGCCTCTCATTAAAGCAGAGCACCTGTGAGTGGTGACAAAGCCGAGCACCATGATTACTGCTAATTGAGCTGTGTGTAATCAACAACACAGCCCTGTACACCAAACACCAATGCACTACCACAGGGCACAGCCTGTTGCAGGCCACACTCAGCCCTTGGCCACCAGAGCAAGTGGTGCTTGAGGTGGCTCAGGGCTGTGCCTCTAGCTAAGAAACAAAACTACATTTGTGTGACAGCCATGGCTCCTCTGCAGTTCCTGTTTGAGTATGGGAGGTTCTAGAACATAAACAGCCTTACAAATCCCAGGTGGATTGAAGCACTTTTCATTGAGCAATTCAGGAAAAGGGTGACCAGTGCATGACAGGCAAGTGTTTGCCTTGGAGAAAGTCAAGGCAGCAGCACTGTACTCACTGACATGCTCTACCGCAGTACTTACTTACACACAAACACCTCAACCATCACATCAGATTTCAACATTCATTTTATTAACAAAGTGCAAACAGTTTTAAACTAGGAGTTGTACAGCACTTACTTACACTGTGGAACACCCAGACAGGAACACTGGTACAGCCAGCAGAGACACAGACAAGAACGGTGATAGTTACTCATGCTTTGTCACTGACCAGGCATTTGGCTTTCACCACAGCGTCACACGTAGTTTAGCAGCTCAGAAGGCAACACGCAGTGGCAGAGGGTGGTGGTGGTTTCAGTTGGTCTATGTCATGACTGAGGAAAACAGCAGCTGCTTCACCCCAACTCTGTCCATCCCATCTGCCAGCTTCAGCAGCCTCGCACAACCCGCTCACACCGTTTTAACTGAGGACAGTCACATACTCACGGTTAGCCCAGTGATGCAATAGGACAGCAGCAGCCTGAAATGGGGCTCCAGCACCTCTGGGGCACTTTTTAAGAGCCAGCAGGAATGCAGACATTAGTTTAAGACCTCCAAAGGTCATTTCACCCCAGTAACTGGCTTAAGACAATTGCAGAACCACAGGAGGGTGCTGGACAGAACATATGGTGCTCACAGCCACGAATAACAGCCTTGGGTAAGCTCCAGCGAATAAATGCCCCTCTTCCCAAGGACATGAGCCACAGGTCTTCAGGCCCTGAATGTGTTCTCTACCTGCTCCAAAGAAAACCAGCTGTCAGTGAAACCAACATCTAAGGACAGTTTTAGTTTATGAATCAAAACTTCATGCCAGGTACTTAAATCCAGTCAGAGTCTTCTCCTGACATTACACTGCAGTGCAAACCCAGGCAGCCCTCCCGTGGCACTGCACCGTGACTACAGGCTGCCTCAAAAAGGAACATGGCCCTGGGGAAGCCAGGAAGGAGCCCCAGCGCCTGCCTGTCCATCACCAGTGAGGTGAACCTGCCCCTCACCGCTGCAAACCTGAGATGTGGCACAGGAAAGGAGCAGCCCCAAGGCTACCACCACCTTGCAGGTTGAGCAGCTACCCTTACCTGGTGCTGTCTTCTCCAGTAGCAAAGCTGAGATCATCAGGACCAGCTTGCTCACCCTCTGGGAATGCTGCACACTGCTCCGACGCTGAAACCAAAGAAGAACCAGCATCCATTACCAGAGAAGCAACTGGAACAGAGCACATGAATGTTCTGTTACTGGCAGAGCCTGCTGTGTGATACTTCATCCCCAGTATACTGGCACACAATGCGCTTGACACTGAGTTAAAACTGCCCCAGGAGCAGATGTCAAGCACAGATGTGTACAATGTTGTGATTCTTCACATGAGCTGTGGTTTTAGTGCCTGCTGCAAACACACAGCAAAGCAGCAAACTCCAATTACAGAGGCAAGTTGTTTGGCCATGCTGCTGCTGCAGTGTGGGATGCTTGTTCAACCAGAAGCCAACCTCATCCAGCATCAGCTGTCATCTCACAGCTTTTAATTTGATCAGAAGGTTAAAGCTTTTCAAAGAAGCATGAGATGAGTTTTGGAAACTCCACTAAAGTGCTCAAAGCACATTCCTGCCAAGGAAGATGCAAATCCACATCTAAGGCAGCAGTTACCTTCCTGAAAGAGCTGACATACAGCATCAGTCCTAGTGTACAGGGAGCTCCAAGCCAGAAGAACAGCAGCTCTGAGTTTCCCAGCACCTCCCTGGGAGACTTGCCTAAACTGACTTCTCAGGGCTAGAAAGAGTTCCCTTCTGATCTGTTTATTAGGATCCCAAGAGAGGAGTTCCAGATCTCACTGGCACTTGCTTGAGTATTGATACCCTAACAGCATCCTCAGCAATCTCTGCTCTGGCAGCATTCAGCATGGCAGGAGCAGGAGGTGGGCTCCCCAGTCACTCCTACCTTCGCTGGAGGACTGGACTGAGAAGGCCTGGTTAAACCCCGCTGAAGCAGAGGCACCATCTTCCTGCTCTTCGTTTTCTGTGTCACATTCAATGTCGCTGTCACTGCTCATTCCTGGTAGGAGATGAAGGACATGCTTCTGACATACCCCAGCTGTGAAAAAACCCAAAAAGACCCACAAACAACAAATGACGGCAGCAAGACCTATGTGACTGAAGCATTCATTCCATGTCTTCACATGTGAGAGCAACCAGTATCAAATCCCAAGAGCTGGCAGGAGAACAACAGAAGGAGCATGTTCAGAGCCAGATGCATTTACCAAAACACTGAGGGACTGAACAGAACAGCAGGTACCAGCTTTGGGAATGCCCTCATTCTGCTGTTTGGCACAAGAGGAGGAGCTCCAGCATGCCACCAGCTGAGGCAGGCTTGGTTGCAGCCCCTTCCTGCCTGAGCTGTGCTCCCCTGCCAGCTGCTCTGCTCCCCTCTGCAATGAGGACTGCAAATAAAAATAGTGCTTTTTTTTCCCCCCAGAATCCTAGAATGGTTTGGGCTGGAAGGGACCTTTAAGCCCATTCAGTTCCAACCCTGCCATGGGCAGGGACACCTTCCACTAGAGCAGGTTTCTAACAGTTGAGAGGTAGCATGACCCGTGGACCAGATGCACCCACCCACCACACCGTTCAAGCAGCAATACTCTGTTCAAGTCTCAGGCACAAAACCCCCTGGTTTTCCTACAAAAAGAACCACAGTAGTGGTCCTACAAAACTACAGAAGGTGGCTTCTTTTGTTTTGCCAAACAATCAGGCACTGGCAGAGGTGAACATGCTCCTATTTGCACAGTTTTGTGGAAGACGGAAGGGGTTTGCTCTGCTCTTTCACTTCTTAAGAGCTGATACTCATTGCTAAGAAAAAGCAAGTAAAGTGCATTGGGGTACCAGCTCTGCCATAGCTTCTCCTCTGAAAGGAAAGAAAAAAAAAAGTAAAGTTTGTTTCCTGGGGTTTTTAACAATGAAGTATTTCAGTTCTTAAAACATTTTCCTATTAGGCTCTCTGCTATAATAGCAGAGCTGCAGGAGCGCATCACGATCACACTGCAGTGACTAAGAGCAGGAATTCAGTTTTGTCACTGAGAGACCTTCTGTAAATGCCAACTCCTACACAATATTGCACACTGCAGCTAGAGATGGATGCTGGCACCTTAATATAGGCTTTGCACTGCAATTCAGTCATTGAAATTCAAATGAGTGCAGGGGTGGAAGGCAGCAGAGTTTTAGAAAGATAAGAAAAACTCTTCTGTGTGGACTTTCAAAAAAGAAAAAAAAAATGCAATAATATTTTTTCCAGCATGGAAAGGATGCAGGAAGGGAGGGGGAAAAGTTCCCTCCAAGTCTCTAAGGAAACTGGCTTACGTACCACAGCACCCGACACGAATGAAGGCTTGGAGAGATTCTAGTGCGGACGGGGAGGTAGTTACCAATGCATTGTTCCTGATGGCAGCAGCCTTAAAAGCCAAGGTCACTGATTGCTATTTTAATTAGATAAGAAATTATTTTCGAGGCCATGCAACTGACCACCAAAGCAAAGACCTGGAGCCCTATTAAGAGATATGAAAAGCAAGTAGGAGTCCAGAGAAATAGATGGCCCCATGTAATGGCACCAGGTCTTTGCCTGCTGCACTGTCCCATTGCCATTTCTCCCCAGACAGAGGTGACACAGAGACATTCACTCCTCATTCAGATTCACACTACAGCTGCCAATTGTTACAGCAAAGGTCAACTGCCATGAAAACACATTTTGGGTTTGACGGAGGGGTTTTTCCTCCTCTTTTCCTTTCCCCTCCCAAATATTTCTATTACAGAAATGGGTCATCCCAGACTGGCATGTGGTCAAACTACATTTGCTCTCTATGACATTCAACTTACCTTCTTCTGGCCCTGCAGAAGCCCCCTCAGAAAGGACAGCCTGTAGGTCACTCATGTCAGAGCTGCTCTCCAGACCACCTGACTGAGCCCCTTCTGTATGACACCCTTTAGAAGTCGACCTTAAAGGAAAATTGAGGATAAGTAATAAAACTCATGTTAGAGATTCAGCTTTAACCCTTCTAGTCCCACTTCTAGTTTTACTCATTGTTTAACTCTCTTGCATACCCGCTTAAACTTCCAGCTTGGACTGATGCAGAAATATTTACCATCTCCACAAAATAAACCTGGAAAAGTTTATGAATATTTCCAAAAATGGTAATTCCAGGTATTTAGAAAACAAACAAACAACAAAACAACAAACCCTGGGTACTCCCAGGGCACTTTGCATTGGCAGCCAACAGGGAGCTGTTATGAAACTGCTAAAAACCTGGAGTCAAAGCGAAAAATACCATCTTAACCGAGGAAACCTTAAGTGGTAAATTTCAGTTAGAGGATATTTTGCAAGGAATAGTGGGAATATGGATGGGCCGGCCTTCCCAATGCAAGTGTCAGACTGCATCCACAGCTGACTGAAATAAAACAACCCCAAAAATACCCCAAAATGGAAAAGATGACTCGTAACCTAGTTATTAAACTAAAAATTGATATCCAGAGGGAACAGCAACAACCGAATAAACTTCAAAGGAATTTCTCTTCCATACTACAAGCACCTGGGTTTAGTTGATTGGTGTCTTTCTTCCTAGATCAAGGAAAGGTGGGTGAGGAGATACCAAGAGGAAAAGAGAATAAATGCTTACCCTAGAGCACCAACTTTCCTCGTCTTCTCTACAGCAGCTAAGCTATTTAAGCCAGAAACTCCCATATCAGAATCCAAAGCATCACAAGGCCTCTCCTCTGTCTTTGGCAGTGACTCAGGGACACTGCTGTTAGCCAGGGCCCTGGCAGAATGGTGCTGACCACTCAACTTGGAGCTCCCTACACCACCTGAGAAAAAGGGGAGAACTCTGAGCATATTGAGCCTTATTTCAAGAAGCTGAACACCCAGCTGTTACACAGCACCAGCTTGGTTCCAAACACATGTATGCACAAGCACACCTGCCCTACCCTCATGCTTAAAACCTTAGTTTCAAGTGAACATGGGCAACACAAACCATCTGGTATATCCACTCTCTCATCACACAGAGCTTTTGTTTCAGCTGCCATTTCTGATGACAGACTACAGATGAATCCTTCCTCACATTGTGTAGTTAAAACTTATCTTCTATTTATCTTCCAGTAACAGACCCCCTCCTCACTGTCGTTTTCCCCAACTATCAATGTGAAGTTGCCTGGCGGCAGCCTTCCAAACCTTCAACAAGGGTGAAGCTGTGTGCAGAGGTTATAGTGTCTAAATGACCCTCTGGCATTTTCCAGATTCCCACACATGCCTTCTGTATCCATTTAGCATTGTAAGAAACCAATTTTGGTAGTCCACTCCTCCTCAGAACACTTAAAAAGGGGCAAAACACAAGTCCTGTGTTAGATGTTTCATTACCACTCAAGGAAGGGCACCTTAAAACTCAGAGGCCATAGTATCAATACTCTTTCTCACATGTACATGGGGTTTTCTTGAATTCCCTTTAAGGCAAATAACAATTTAAACGTGGGTCAGTACTTTTTGATATATGATTCTCACTATTAAGTTAGTTCCTGAAACATCTTCAGAGATCAGAACTTGTTAACACACGTATTTACATTCTGCAAGTCATCTGCAAGGTTCTCTTTCACAGATCAGCTACCAAAGGTACAACATCATTAATTATACTGAGAAAGGATCCAGCCAAGTCTCAGGGAAACATCAGCTGCCAAGTAAGACTTCTTGAAAAGCTTTTGCACATGAGATGCTGAGATGCCTCCCATTTCACAAAGAAAGATGTTTACCTTCAGACGTTTGAGTGTCTCGCTTTAAGCGAAGATTGCTGTCCACACAGTCCATAGCTCTCCGTAAAGACAGGCTGCCTGCTGCTCCAGAGCGAACAGTTTTGGGTGAGTTACTTTTCTTACTTGCAGCTGCAAAAACATTTTAAGAAGTGACAAGTGTTCAGTCAGGGTGCTGCAGCACTCTGCCTTTCTGCTTCTCTGAAGTGGAGTTCAGCCCCGTTTTAGTCTCTATGCTCACTGACTCCCAGTCCTGCACAAAACTCCTTCCTCACCTTTCCTGTCAAGGACATGAGCTAGAGGGAAGATTGGCTAGCTACAGATGTAGCCAAGACTATACAAAGTAATGTTCACTTGCCTTACACCAAGATGCCACTATCCAGATTCCTTCAGCCATCATGATGAGAGTGTAAAGGATTAAGGGGAGGCCAAACCATCCCTTCAGCTCTTAAATTCAAAGTCTAGTGTAACAAAGGACCTTGAAAACAAGAGTGAGAGATAGGTTATGGGACTCTCAGAGTTTACCACTTCCCAAATGAACCATTCTTGGAGCACATGATACTGTGGATCCTACCACAGAAACTCCTCCAGGTAGAGGAACAGCGCTAACTGGAACAGCAAATCCAAGTTCTGCAGTCACCCCTTGGAGATGGGGGATCCAGGCTTCAAAACCAGAAGACTGCTCCTGTTTTCCAGAGCACCACAAGCCTTTTCCTTTCCTCCTACCTGGTGCCTTAATAACTTTCAAGGAATGAGGCATTTGCTAAAGAAAGAGGTGGCATTAAAAACCATACAACAAACAAAAGCTAGCACTTCCAGTGAAGTGGGTTGAGCCTTCTACATCTTATTGATGGCAGAGTTCAGGGCTCCAAACTTTAACTTTCTCTTTCAGAGAAGACATTCTCTGCTCTGTGGGACTGACAAAATACAGAATAGATATTTACTGGAGCTGCAAAAGCTGTTTTGCAGGTCAGTACTAAAAGGGATGGAGAGGAATAGAACTGTTCTACCAGTTCTTTAGTCTGCTCACATGTATTATGTATTTCTTACTCATCTTGGGTCCAAAATGACTTGAATCAAAACTCAGAAGGCTGCAAAATCATCTCTCCCAGGCAACAGGGAAGTTGAGACAGAATTAACAACTAGGGCTTTTGTTCAGGATCATAAGCAGCAGAGTACTTGCACGGCCTTCATGCTGGCATCCAAAAGATTCCACACAGCTCTGCCACCACAACCCAGTGACAGCAACTGAACAGACAGGGCCCTCTCTGAAAGAGGTCACCTGTCCAAGGGCAAAGCCTCTCCCAGGGGAGCCTTGGCAAGATTTCAAGTTAAAGTATAACAAATCTGGAATGTTTTAATTTTGTTCACTGGCAAGCATCAGAAAACACCCTCAAGTTCACAGATGTGCTGGACACAGAGCAGCTGTCAACAGGAAATGACCTTCAGGTAGGATCCATTCAATACTGGATTACTCTCAGTGCACTAGGTGTGTTACTGGCTGTGGAGCAAAAGTTTTGGTGCTTTTATCAGGAAAGACTGAAGCCAGCTTCAGTAACTGAAATGTTTACTAAAAATGTTCAGTAAAATTACATGACTTACATTTACTGAAAGTAAGGCATTGCAGGTTTTAAGCTTCTATATTCTTACAGCTGAACTTGAACTTTTCAGATGTCTGGATATATAGAAACACCTATGCAACCAATATTGTAAGGGTGACATTTAATGCACTTACAATTCCTTATGTAACAACTGGTAACTGAAGACTTTGTCAGTAGCTCCATTCCTATTTCTTGCAGCTTGCTGCAGCTTTCCGTGCCACAGGCAGCTAAAGCGCCTTGCTCAATGGAGAAGAAGGTGTGCTGCCCATCACACGAGCCAGGATTGCTGCTTCTCACTTCTGACAGCTGGTTTTTCACATCAGACATTTTGCTTCGAACTTCAGCCATCTGTGTTTTGAGCCTTTTCAGCATCTTCAAGTCAGGGGGCACACGCCACATCGCCTGGTGTCTCCGCTGGTCTCGATCTTTTAGAGAATAGGATGATGCTTTACCAAAGGAAAGTTAACACAACAGGTAAGTAACACTGGTTTCAAATCAACACTGACATCTGTTTTTAGCAGCTGTAAGGATTCTACCTTTTGCCCTGCTATAAAAATGAGGGACACTCTTGCACCATATTTAGGCTGCATGCACTGCACAGCTACCAGGACAGGTTTCCATTCCCTGCCTGTCATGGAAGAAAACCCCAGAACACACTTGCTGGAAGAAGCAAGGCTCCCAATAGTAATGCATGAATTTTGATGACAACTGAGCTGCTCCTCTACATTGCCAGACCAGCTTCAGTTCACAAGCCTGGGTGCCAGTCAAATTTGTTACCCATTTCTGTAACATTTGCTGAGTGCCTGTCCAAGATTCTCATACCACCAACACAACGCCCCATTAACATAAAGAACTCACAGAAATCTACAACTGCAGAAGGAATTCCCTTAAGTACCTAACATCAGAAGATCAGGTTGAGCAGCTAATACCCAAGTAAGCCTGTGTGCTGCTCAGCCAGAATTAGATCACATTTTGTGTTTAGTTGAGCCATTATGACTTCTGTAAGTGTTTCACTGCAAATTCAGCTATTCAAACTGTAAGGCCAAGTGGCTCTTGGAAACCTTCACCTTAGGAGGTAAAGTCTGGCAGAATCCAAATGTAGTAGCAGCTTTCTCTTAGTTGACTGACCTGAATAAGCTCTGGGAACCTTAAGGGAACCTCAGCAAAACCGACAATTTCAGCTGTGCAGCGTGTAGCTAAAGATGACAAGGAAGCCATCTAACACAACAGACCTTAATCTTGCTCAAACAGGACAGCACCAAATGCAATGCCTGTGCCTAAGGTTCTTTTGTCTCAGTCTTTTTCCAGCCAGAACAGAACTGAGACTTACAGTTCATGTGCTGCCTCCCCTTTTTGTACTCACTGAAGGGAATTCCATGTTTAGAAGCATGGATTACATTCAGCTGAAAACTCATCTGACTGTTTACATGGCAACATTGTACAAGCTCATCACAAAGGAACAAATAATTTGAGCCAGCTTTTAGATTCAGTATCAGCTATGTCATCACTGCAGCCAAAGCACGAGTTTGGAGCAAATGGACCATTATTATTTCTCTTCTGTTATATTAAGTCACCAAATGGTTGTTTCAGAATAACCTGAAATAAGATGTTGTGGTAGTGGGCCAGCTACCTGCAAGTAAGTGTCAAACATGATAAATGTATCACTGAGGTTTGATCTAATTTTAATCCTTCACTAGTAAGAGGAACAAGCAGCCTTCAGCAACAGCCAGGGGTGCTGGAGTTGACAGCTAACTGCTTTTGCTGCACATGAAGTTAATCACTTTTTTTGGTTGAAGGGTCTTACCTGTACCACAGACTCTCTTCCAAGTCTTCAATTATTTAAATACCATCACTGGTTTTGGCTCCCAATATTTCGATCCATGTTTCTTCCACATGTGCTTTTCCAGCTTCACTACCACACACATTTTTCCTAGTTTGGGTTTAAATGCCTTTTTCATATAAAGCAAACTCCAGGATTTACTTCTTATCAGTATAAATTGTGCTCTTGGTACTCTCAGCCACCAAGTGTGCAAACTGTGAGGCGAGAGGTGTAACTACTTCTGCAGCTGACAGCCATTTTGTGTTGTTTTGTCTCAGCACTAACACCTTCTAGAAAAGGACCTTTCATTCATCTCCCATGTTTGTAGTCAAAGCTGCAGGAGCTGTATCTCTACAAGGCTGCTGCACAAAACAGCCAAGGGTTCAATCACATCCCCCAAGAAAAGATGAGAAGGCCCTTTCCAATACACACTTCTGTTTCCAGTTGAGTCACCCTGCATTCTCAAGCCGAGGTCAACCACTGAGGCAAAGAACATGTCAGGAGGCAGCAGGATGCAGCATTCTGATGAGCCCAGATGGGGATATGGAAGTGTAGCTTTCCATGAAAAGGGCTGCCTCTCATCCTTTTTTATTCCCTCCTCAAATCTGCTTCTAACTCTGGGACTGCATTCCCAGATACACTTTCAGGTTGGAATTAAATAAGAATGAATATCAGATGTACAGTTACCTCTATTCTGCAGAAGAGAAGGAGGTGGACGTGGCTGAAGGCCCCAGAGGTTTTCCATTCCATTTCTATCTTTTAGATCCAGCAAGTGGATTAAAATTAAGGGATCTATATCTAGTAAACTGCTACTGGCTGTAGAGCCTAGGGCACTTCCTCCCCGCCTTGAAGGTCTTCCACTTGCACTGATGTAGCTGTGGCTAGTACCTAAGGAAGAGTTATAGAGGAAGAGTGTGTATACAGAGGACACAGGTGACACATTATTTCCTGTACACTTCATACCTTTTATGTAACTCTCTTAATAAATAGTCTGGTAAACAAATCAATACAAAGAGCATTTATTCTGCGTCAGCACTTGCACTCAGACTGGAAAACAGCACAAGCAGGTAAATGCAAGAAGCTCAAGTGAAGAGACTGCACCAGCTTTCACAAATGCTGTTAAAAAGTACTTTCTAAAACCTCCTAAATGAATGCTGTTTCTGCAGCCACTGTGCTCCTGCTCTAACAGGCAGCCTTTGAAAAGGTAATAGGCACGTCCCTCAGCTTCCTAGCTCACAAGAAATTTTCAAGTAGCTTTGGAACAGCAGCTAGAAACAGGACAGTTAAGGAACTGTGTCTTTCAAACACTCCCACAGCAGCACAAACATCACTACAAGTGAACACCACTTCCAGTATCTTTGCCATAAACAAACACACTCCATATACATATATTTCTTTCAGAATCTTATCAACATATGGCTAACTTGGGCTATAACCATCTCTAGGCTTCAAGTAATCTTAGAGGACCTTTTCATTATTGCATTTAAAATGTATTTCTGCTTGACTTGTAAGGATTTTTCACTTAATTCCCTCCACGGCCTTCAGGTTTTACAGTGCACTAAAACCCAAGTGAACATGTCACACATTCAGAGGCCATACAGGCATCACTACAGACTGGTCATCAGGCTACTTTTGCTCAGAATGGAAGGGGTTTCAAGAGGCAGAAAAACTTCCCTCTAAACTTATGCATAATTTTTTAAACAAGCACATTCAGAAGATTTCTCCCCCTTTCTCTATTGAACCAATGAAACATTTCTGCTACACTGCAATAATCAGTATGAACCACATGATGCAGCATTTCCAAAAATAGAAATGCCTGCAGAACACGCAGCTTGGCGTCACTTCCAAGAACAGAAGAGGAATCCAGCAGCATTTTTGCATATATGGGAATTCTGAAGGCTGTTTTTCATACCTGATGCTCCAAGACTAGCAGCTGCCGCTGCATCCTCCATGAGATCACCTTCTTCCAACTCCATATTACTGCTATATTCCACATCATTTTCTCCAGACCTTAGGAGATAATTGGGTGGAAAAAAAAGAATTATTAGCTATTTTCAGCTCTTCTTAGACATTATGGCTCATACCTTGAAAACATTAAACACAGTGAATAGTATTTTCTGCATCCCAAGTTATACAAACTGAACAAATAAAAACAAAGGGTGATTGACTTGCTATCCAAGAGTCCAAAAGTGCCGTACATATCTAAACTGTAAAATATGATCCTGCAAACTTCTATATTTGTATGTGTTACAACACATTCGTGTGTTTTAATGAAGATTCTAGGATCTGACACAATCTCAGCTAAGAACCTTAAATTTTCTAGTTTAACTGTCCTCATTATCACTCTCCTACTACTACAACACTTCCTAATACCAAACCTCTCTTTTGTTACAGTGAAGAAACAGATTCCTTAATAGTGTTTTGGGAAAGAACCTTCACAGACTATCACTTGTCAGACAGAACACAACACTAAACAAAAAATTAAGAGATCAGAAAGATGGTAACAAACTGACCAAAAATTCCAGTGTTTGATGTTAACTCTACCAGCTCATGCTGTCTGCAGATTAGGAAACAGCCTTCACGTCACACTGGAGTCTACCCACACCCTTTGCTACAACAAATCAATCAGTCTTCATTGGAATTAGGATTAACCTGTCAGACAAGATGGTGATGTGAAAGGCTTTAGGTTACTTACATAGTCTCTTCATCGATATCATTTTCTTCAGTGTTACTAGTTGCTGTCGAACTAGCTGAAGAGCTGCTGCCATCAAGGTGGTTTACCTCATCTTCTCCAGCAAGATCTATATCCAAGTCACCATCAGAGAGCTCGTGCTACCAGAAAAAAAGAACAAACCAAAAACTATTAAGAGGAACTCTCTCCCCAGAGCATCACACAGGAATTAGGAGGGTCTCAAAGCACAGTAAAAGCTGGTAAAACCCAGGGAAGTTGGATTTTTCAGCTGCAAAACTGAAATTTGGAAACTTTTTTGTGGCGGGATCAATTAGATCTGCTTTGGAATCTCTCTCCTGTCATCTCTCACTGCTAGCTGTTGAGCGTGTTGTCTCCTAATTCCACATAGAGCCTAATAAATCTAATTTACAATTCAGAAGTTCACCTATGTCTCTACTGCTACCCTATGATAAAAAGCTACACATAAAGAGCCAGGAAAAAGACAATTCCTACATGAAAGTCTTCATGCTGGATCTTCTCTTCCTCCTCTTCCTTGCTATCGCGCACTAATCCTGGAGCAGCGACATTCTCAAGCAGTGCTTCAGTGCTTTGTCCAGATTTCTTTGATCTTGATTCAGAACCATCATCATTCTGAGGACTCAGATGAGTGTCTGGAGGTGAAATGCCTCGTGATTTCTGGGTTCGGGAAAGTTCAATTGCAAGCCTCTGAAATATTAGAAAGATACACATTAGAAGGATATACAGAGAAGGCAACAATGAAGCATCAAATCAAGTAAGTTTGTTGACTTGCATATATATTATTTTAATAACACCAAATATCAAACTACCAATAGCAACCCAAATAAACACAACTGCCAAATGTGAACACTGAAACCTAAACCAGGTTACTTGTAAGTAAAAGGTGATTTTTACAGTAGATCCCACTTACTTCTTTAAGGTTATTTATCTGTTGGATATAACTTGTCTGAGCAGCTTCTAACTGAGCAATGTACCAGTGTTGATCTCGGCACTTTTGGAAGAACGTTGGTGAGCGCACCTGAAACCTTCAAGGGAACATTTGGAAAGGGATTTTTAAGGGTTTTTTTCTTCTTTGTTTTGAATCCTAAAAGCCCTACATAAAAATATTACCCAACCTGAAATCCAGTGATAAGGTTAACTTAACAGACAACATACAATGTCCTTCCATACTCAGTACCCTGAGCACACTGAATGGCAACAGGAAGTACTTTGAAGGGCATCTATACAAGAGGTATTTATCTTCACAAACCAACACTAACAACATTAACACACTACAAAGCATTTAGCAGGAGCAAGACTAGGACTGTACAGAGAGTATTTGAAGTAGATGGATAAAGCTTCTGTATTGTGTCTTAACACTGCAACTACCATTGACAGCATTAGTTCTCTTAAATTACAGACTTATTTTATTCCCAAAGTTCTCCTATGATCACAACAACTGTTTCTGAAAAGGGGGAGAAAACAGCCTTTTCCTTTAAATCAATTAGCTACAGATCCCTAACCCAAGCTTATCAGTGCCAAGCATAGCTACTTCTCGAAGAAAGAGATATAGTTTCCACAACTCCCTTCAGCACATTCTCTTTAAAACTTATGACACTCAAGCCCATTTACGGCAAAACATGTCACAATTATTTTAAATTCAACTACTTAATTATTTCCTATTTCAGCTGCAGGTGTGATACTTTGTGAAATGACAGCAGTAAAGAGCTAAGTTGCCTTCCTTACCTTAGGATCACAGTGTCATTTTGCCTGTTCAAATAGCCTTCATTGGCTAACAAGTCCAAACGAAAGAATCTGTTGTAACCCCAGCATTCTCCAACTTCAAAATCAGAGGCAAACTCTCGAATTATGTTTTTGGTGGGATCGTTGGTGGACTGGTGAACCATTTCTACACGGTACTCATACCTACACAGGGAAAAATCACAGGTATTAATACCAAAATAAAGACACTGGAACTGCTGGATGCACCAAGTTTAACAGAACCACGCTTCCTGGGACACTCACAGACCCAGCTGAAGAAGTGGTTTGGTCTGGCAATTTTACTGAACACTTATATAAACAATACAGCAGGGGATAAAAGTAGTAACAGTGAGAATGGTAAACCAACTTTAGGGTTGAATACTAGGGGACAGATGCTCTTCTCTGTTGTTTTGACAGCTAGCTTTTTATCTAGAGAAAGCCACCAAATAACAACTTTCAGTTATTATCTTTGGGCACGATTCAAAGCCTCTGGACAACAGAAGCCCTGCTGTTCTTTTCAAGAGGACTCTGCATCAGTCCCCAGCAACACTACAGAACCTCAGATCATTCTTTGCAAACCTCTCTAGATGCTTTGCCAATTAAAATAAAAAAGAAATCAAACCAGCTGTTCTTACTAGAGGTTTACTTACTTGGATGTCTCTGGCAATCCAGCGGACAGCTCCAAGAACACAGACAGGTAGTAGCCCCGTACCACACCATTTCCATCCTTGAAATAAATCAAATGGAGAGATAAATTGATTAAAATATGAAAGCAAAAACCAGAACAGCAAAACACCTTGACATACCCTTGAAGTTGAGATAGCAGCTTCAGTCAATAGAGAATTTGCAACAGCACTCTACTTCGTATGATAGTTTTGATTTTAATCTTCTGTGACCTGGAAGTCTTACTGTATGTAACTTGAATTAACAAGGTGTTTGCATCTCAGATATAAATCTGAAAACAGAGCTTTAATTACTCTATTAACACTTTAAGGGTTCAAGTAAGTGAAAGACTGAACAGACAATTTATGTAACAAATAGAAAAAGCAGAAAAAAGCTCATAAAATCTACTTAGCAGTTTATTATATTCCAGTTCTCAAATTCTCCACATCAAACCAGCTCAGGTTAAACATTAGTTCTGAAATATTTTCCATACAGCTGCATTTCAAAGCTAGTTGCTATTTGAAATAAGAGTCATTTCTTTACAAAAACCATGCAATGTGAAAAAGGTCAGTTAACTGAGAAACAATATTAGAAGTAGAAAACAAGAAAAAACATGGCAAAATCTCCATCACACTTACCTTCCTCAAGGATGAAGAATGGCTCAACTTGAATCCTCTAGGTTGAAGAAACATTTTAACTTACCATTGAAAAAATAGATTTTAATGCCTTCTGACAGCATACCTTACAGAGTCAATCCTGAATTTACAGTAATGCTGAAAACTTACACAGGGGTCCACCTCTGCACCCCAGAAATACAAATTCTGTGCAAACACGGGCTTGACAGATTCCAGTTCTCTGAAGATGCCGTGTCAACCACTAACAAACAAACCTGCACTCCACCACTAAACACGTATTTCTCCAAACACAGCTGCAGTAGCAGCCAGAACTACCTTGAAGCATTGACTAGGCTATTGGACTGCAAAAAGACCGCACCTTGTGGGTTAACATTCCAACACTGACAAAGATACTGCTTCAACAATCTGACTATTCAGCTCACTGGAAGGACATTAGTACAATACACACGTTTTAGCATGTATTCTCAGCATCTGAGAACTGGATGCACAGTAAAACAGATTCATCTTCAACTAATACCTCATCCTCTTCCCAACTGGCCAAATAAGTACTATTCATAAACATAAATATTTTAAGTTATTCCATATTTCAGTTCTGCAAGGAACATCTACCAAAACCACTCAGACAAAAATAGTAAAAATATCTATTACAGTTCCTATGGCATATTAGGAAGACCTTTTTAATTGCTTTTAAATTAACCAGATTAACTACACTGAGAACGTTCATGCTGCATATCTGGAAGCAGAGCAGGAATACTCCAGTGGTTTGTGATCAACTCGACAACCTTATTATGTTCTTCTGATACAGCTTTTTATATACAACATGAAAAGATACGGATATTTCTTTACAAGAGAAGCACACAAATGCTGCTGAAGTGTTTTGGGTGGGATAATGACTCTAGTTAAAAGTATAACTCACTGGATAAACTTTTAATCTCCAGCAAAGTCCTGACACTTGCAGAGGTGGACTGTACACAGGATCTGCTCGCTGGCGCAATGTACTATTGAGAAAGGAGAAAAAACATTTGCTATTGGGACAAAGCAAAGCCCTCCATAAAACAGTAAACTGCACTCACACACTTTCACACACTAGAACCCTCCTTCTTGCTGCACAAGAATGTTAAGTTGCCCATACAAATATATATGTTACTTATATAATTATTCAATCTTTCTTAAAAAGGGAAAAAATTGCCTTTGCTATGCAAAATCTTTTGAGCTAACAGTTTAGCCAGAGTTAATTGTTCACCTGGTAACTGAGTTTTGACTGAATTCCTTCCTATAGCTTAGCTCATATCTGACGGTTTTCTGCAGAGACAATTCTGTGTTCTGCAGACTACTACTCATGTACAGAAGAAACAGAAAAAGCTTCTCAATATTCACAGTAATTTAAAATACATTCTTACCTGAAGTTTTCCAAGACAAATGTAGTTGAGTCATAGGCTGGAACCAATTCACTAAGGAGGAGGAGAGATGTATATATATTAGAATTGAATAACATGACATGAAAAATCCCAACTTTTGGAATCACCAGAAGCATTTAAGATAAATTAGGTCACCAGAGACACTGAAATTCACTAGGACTATATAATGGCTTATTTCAGTACTTCTGAAAATTCCATCTATAAGCCTTCTCTCCACTACCTCTCTATGTGATAGCGCACAATAAAACCAATATTTGATGTAATGAAAAAAAAAAGCAACCTGAAGTCTTTAACAGGATATGCCCTTTTATATGTGATGGCTAATAATCTTTTAATATGGTGAATTTTTAATGTAAGACTCCTTGATAGTTCTAGAAAAGATGAAACTACTGCATGGCTGAAAGCACTAGGCTCAAATGGTTTGTGTTTCCAAGCAAGAGATACCTAAATGTTCATTTTCCAATGGCAGGAAGATTTAAACTCCTCTCAGAGAGTCATTTAATTATTCTTTTCAGAAACCATGCCAGGAAAAGAGTTGAGATGGACTTTAAGAGCAAGCTGAACCAATTTTTGCTAGAGAAGACAAAATTATTTGAGGAATTCTTTCAAGACTTCTCCTACCTTCAATTCTTTTGAGACATTTTTCAGCCAGCTAGCCTAAACGCTCAACAGAATTCCCAAGAACCCAGCACCAGCTTTATGAAGAATTGTGCTATGAAGTGGTTTTGGCTATATATTGTGAATTAAGGTGTCATGCAGAGTCATCTCATAAGAGCCTGGCAATCATATACTCAGGGACCCAACAAGAACAGGAAAAGGACAAATCAGTAAACTAAGTGTGAAAGAGAGAAGAAACTGTTGTTGGAAGCCACTGTCGTGACTCCCTAGCAGGGACTACAGACATAAAATAAGCCCTGCCAGAACAGAAAAGCCTACTTGCGGCCCAGGTTACTAACAGGAGTAATTAAGCAGTTAAAAATTTTCAGTGTATACGCCTGGACCCAAATTCAGTCAGAAATACTAGGTTTAACACAGAAACGGACAAAACCACTTTACTCCCCAGATTACCAATGCCACATCTCGTATTGTTGAGAAGGTGGGTATCAGGCAACCTTTCCACCAGCCGCCTATCATTTACTCTCTCAAATTCTCCTCTTAAAATACAGTGGCACTCTCCTGTCATAGCATTACAAAAGGCTGAGGTACATAATACACTTACCTCCAGATTAGGCATGTCCTCCTCCATACAGCAGTACAACAAAATGAATAGAAATAGCCTCCTCTAATTTACTCTACACATTTTTTAACAAGCAAAACAAACCTTCGCAAGATGACTTTCAAGTTTAAACAAAGCATTTGCAGTGCTGACCTTGTGAAGTCTGGGGGGACAGGAGTGGTGACAAATGAGGCCATAGGCTTCCGATGAACCTGCTGGAACATCATCAGGATCTCCGAACTTTTGGAGATCAACTCACTCTTACTGCACGATCGTAACTTGGGGAAAAAACAAGAAGGAAAAACATTAGTAGAAACCATAGATTTTTGACCACTTTTGGCTTTAAAAAATAAACAGCACAGCTGCTACAGCTTCAGAAAGATTACCCACAATGTAATGTAAAATGCAGCTTGGTAGGTTCTGGTTCTTTGGGGTTTTTCAGTTGTTTGGGGTTTATTTGCCTTAAAACTGTCAACTTCCAAGATGAAGAATTTGCCTACAGCAGCTGATGGTCATGTGGTCTAAAATTCCTGTTAGGAAATTGAAATGATATTCTAACTCTGTCTCACTCCTAGGCCTATGCAACCCAGTTGGGAAGTTGTGAACGTTTAAGGCTTCGAAGCCCTACAGTGAAAGTTACAGCAACTACCATGTACTTCACTTATGTTGAACTAATTAATATAGAAGATGTCTGATTAATACCAAGTCACATCTATTACGGTGTTTAGGCAATAAAAAGCAGATCAATCTGGAAATGGCACTTAATTAGACATTAGGATAATCTGTCAAATGCATCACAACTCAGCAATAAAAGCTCCTGTGATATTAAATGGTTCCTTTAGGTTTTAGTTATTCCTTTCTCATGTTCTTATGTTCCTTGAATAACTAGTACTGGATTTTCTAAACCTCTTTACTGAAAGAGACAAATATACTCCCCTTCCTAATTATACTTTAAATGTTGGAAAAACGTATCAGATTTATATTTCAAGCTTTGTCAAGCTTAAGTGAGACTAATATGTACATGTTTTAAAGTCACATTATTGCTATGAGCTCTTCAAATAATTCTAGCACTTGCACAAAAAAGACCATGAAGTTCAAAGCCCCTCTTTTTTCTGAAAAAGAGAAGCTGACCTGTAGAGCTGCATGCTCACTGCTGTTCAGGATTTAAAACATCCCTGTTAGGGATGCAACATATGCAACTTCACAGAGAGCTCTCAACAAACAGACAAAAAATATATATATTATGTATATAAATAAAAATAAATACATCTATAAAATATCTTCTTGGAAAGACAGGTGCACAGAAATAAACAGCTAGAACCCATTCAGTTTTCCTCAAAAGCAGAGAAACAAAACACTTTTGTTTATTCTCAATTTATAGCCACCACTATTCATATACACTTGACAGCAGCAGAACTAACAGAATCTAACAGACTAACAGAGCCACACCACCTAAATACTTCAAGTTCAAACTAGGACAGAAAGGATTTGCAATGTTACATTCACCAAACATGTAACTGTGCAGTTTTCTAGGATACTGCTATTAATCCCTATACTAGTTTTTCAAGCAACTTTTTTAAGAAGCAATTGTGTAACCTAAGACCACTTAAATGAGAAGATACCCTCAAAAAATATACATCAATCGACAGTTTAAAAAGAAATTAAATAAGGAAGGCTGACTGAGGAGGGATCTGACTGAGGAGGGAGGGATCTGTGGAACACAACACTTCAGCTCTTCATAATCACCTGATGTTCTACTTCTTGAAGCAGGGATTCCAGAAGTTCAGTTTCTTGAGCAAGTGATGTCTTTTGACCTGTTTAAAGAGAAGATAACATGTTTAAAGAAAAAAAACCACCCCATAACTCACTGGATTTTAAGAAACTGAGCTTTTCCTTTTTTTTTTTTTTTCCTTTTTTTTTTTTTTTTTTTTCCTGTCATGTGAATGCTTTTCTTCTATAAGTAAGAATTTTGGCTATCACATCATTTTACATAGAACTGACTTACATTCACTGCAAATTAGGAGTGTTTTTATCCACTGACCTACTTAAAGTCNTTTTTTTTTTTTTTTTTTTCTTTTTACCTGGAAGCTGATTCAAAACCTACTAACGTAAAGAATTGCTAAATATACCAGGGCTGATTGATAAAGCATTTTAAAAGTAAGCCTACATTTTAAATTAGAGCTGTGGTAAAGAACGCCCTTGAGGTTAAGTCAGTAATGAATCATTCTGTGTCCCAGAAATGGCATGTCTGTTGTTCTGGGGTGCTTTTTTGGACATAAAATAATAAAAAGACAGGTTTGACTTCGCTTCCATCACACATTACACACCTGAAGAGTATGGCAGCTGTTGGAAAAAAGGTGTTACATGAACAAAATGTTAACCTGCACATACAAATAATTATGATATTTTACTACAGCTTTAAACCTGATCTTTAATCAGCACACACTAACAGAAATCTCGTGACCAATTACTGTATTCAACAGAGGCACAAAGTAGGTATGAATCCCGGATTTAATTTAAAGCAAACATTTTAAGGTACTGACATGTATTTGAAGACATACTTGAAACATGGCTAGCAGCTATCTGTTATATTGGTTTGCTTTTAATAAAAATTACCTAAGAGAATAAACATAAGCATTATCAAAGCTAAGAACATTTTCCAAGCATGAACAGTGCAGGTTTTCTTTGGGTGGGTGGCAGGAAGATGGGAGGCATGTTTGAATGTGTGTGAAGATTTCAAGCATCAGAAATACATTTTCAGCACAGCTATTTTACTGCCTTACTTTTATTTCCACGACAAGTACATAGATACAAGGTCAAGGATCTTTTCTCTGGGTACTTTAACCTACTCATTGTGTACCTTGCTAAAGTAAGGTCATAAGTGTAACATTTCAAGAGGGTCTGAAGAAAGATGTCACCTTTACTTTGTGCTCATCTCAATGCATTATGGAAGGGAAAGCACAGGTGGAATAACTGAGGCACAGGTGCAAAATTAGCTGAGGAAAGCATGCACAGTTATAGCCAACTGCAGAGTATTCTGTCCTTCTCACTGAAAGCTACACTTCATTTTTAGTAGTGCACCACCAGTCTTCTCACCTCAATACCAAAGTAGAGCTAAAGTGACCAGTCCCAGCTAGCAAAAGTGTCACGAACCAAATAAGCAGCTCTGATTCCAGATGCCACGTTCTTCATTCGCAGACAAGGCTGCCTGTATGTATGGATTGAAGTGTTGGCTCCCCAGACAGCTCATACAGACTATTCATATTCATTAAAGGGAGTATATAAACTACAAAGATGTCAAATCACAAAGATGGACATCCTGGCTAACCAAAATGATGGTATATAAATATTCTAGGTGAAAGGAACTAAATATCTTCCAATTAGACAGAAATGTTCTCCAAGATATTTTACTGGAGTTTCCAACAGAACTAGCCAGGTTACATCTAGCAACATAGAAAGGTATCACAGTAACTACGTAATTAATTAAAAGCTTTGCTGCAGGCAGAAATCTTCTAACAGTGCTTAACTTGCACAAACACCATAATGTGTGTAAGGAGTCACACTTCCAGGGCAAGAAAGTTTCTTAATAGATTTACACATAATTGAAATGCTGTTCCCATGCATAAATACCTACCCATCAATGTTATAAGCTTATTCTTCAGCTGAGTGTCTAATCGGGCAATCATCATCTCCACTGCATTCCTGATTTCCCGAACTCGTTCATCCTTCGCACTACGCACTGCATCTACATTCCTCTCCTAAACCAGAGTTCAGGAAAAAACATGCACAAAATCAAAAGCTTCACACTTCTCCATGTTTCACTCTTTTGCATGTTGGCTCCATTCTTTCCTAAGCTTTCCTACAGTCCCCTCCAGCTCTATTTCTCTATGAGGGAAGAAAAAGAAAATAATCCAGGTCTTACTGGAGCTCACTTATTTAGAATAAGAAAACAGGAATGTGGGTTGAGATGAGTTGTATTACAGGCTGTTCCTGAAAATATCCTTTGACTTTTATGGAACACATAAGTGTGCCCTCTGGTGGGTGACCAAAGGTTAACAGTAAAGTTTAGCAACATGTTCTCACCGCATTCAGATTCATCATACAGGAATTCTTGAGTACCAAACTTTATAAATACAACTGCCATTTCCTCTTCTGTAATTTGAGCAGTAAAGAAAAGTTACCTTCTTGATAACAAGAATAAGTTGATAAAAATTATGCCCTTCACCCTGGAAGGTGAAAGCAACAATCCTCTATAAACATTTGGGGTGGGAACTAGATAATCTTAAGGTCTTTTCCAACCCTAACCATTCCATGATTCTACAAATACTTACAAATAGCCCACATGGCGATGTAACAGTCACAAAAACCCTACTGAGACTTGTTTAAAAAAACCAACAAACCGACTTATTTGTGCAAAGAATACTCAATCAATGTACCAGCATTCAGCAGAATACAAAAATAATCCCTCCTAGAGTACAAGAAATTAATTCCTGGGTTTCCAACTAAAAACTGCCAAAGCTGAACATGCCAATATCTGGATATCTAACACATTTACCCCTATGGGGAAGAAAAAGGAGGTACACAAACTCCAAATCTTTAACAGGTAAGCCACTTTACAGACGCCCTGTAAGCTCCAATATATCCTCCTAAAAAAAGGAAAATGAGTTCTATCAAAAGCAACAGCTTCTGAACAGTGCTGACAACACCACGAGCCTATACAATGGTGTAATACTTCCATGCCTCTCTTTACAGTTACCCCTTGGCAATGGTGTACTACAGGAAAACTTAACACTTGGATTGGTTTCTTACCACTTCTTGAACCAAACTGATCAATTCCATGAGTCTTCTCCTAAGCTTTACCACTTCTTCATTGACTTTTGTGACATGCTGCTCGTAGATTTCTGCCAGCGGCTTAAAAGTATGTCCTCCATGCTGTTAGAAAAAGAGGGGGAGCAGATGGAGAATAATAGAGCATCTCATTTTAACTTCATTCCACTCCTATTAAAGTACTGAAAGAGAGAGGAAGAAAATCTCTCAGTGTACCACTCATTTTGGAAAAGTCCCAAAGCAGACTGTATGTAGGAAGTCTGTCCTTTGCTTCCCTTTGTAAGAAGTCATGAATTTGGCTTTTATAGTGTCAAAGCTTCCTGTTAAAGCATCTCAACAGGCCCCCAAAGATAGACTGCTTCATTCACTGTGCAGTTCTCCAATCAAATAACAACCGCTTATTTATTTTTATTATTATTACCAAAACACCCTTCCCAGACAAAGGCAGCGCACTTTTAAACCACTTACATTCCAGCCAATGACAGGGGTCTCTCCTGGAAACATGCAACTGAAAGGGAAGAACTCTGCTAACAGAGCTTTGAAGATCCTCAGGATTACAGGCCAGAACATTTAAGTAATCTAAGTTACCTGTATTTCCCGAGAAAGACTTCTACCTTTGCCCATAAAGTTCCCACCACCCTCTCAAGTTCATGCAAGACATTATGAGGCTTACAACAAGGAAGGTAATTCTGACCTCATTTCAGCAAAAATTCTATTTGCTTCTCTAATTATAAACAGGAGGCATGCTTTTCAAACCCGATGTTCATATTAAATTATAAATACACATACCACTACAATATTTGTGTGCCAGTTCAACTGCCATTACAACAGTTTCACAGCATTTCTATTTCTTCAAAATGCTGGCAAACAGAATGCTTGCAGTCTCTTACTGCAGCACACCATGTGCACATAAGCAAGTCTCTTCTTACCATTCCTCCCCATAGCGCACACTGGTGACAGATACACCTCTTACAGGTCCAGCAGAAAACACTAAGTTTTTCATGATGACTTTCACACCTTAAACAAAAACACACATGTATTATCAACATAAAATAGCTATGAATTTTCTGCAAATTCAATTTAACATTTTCACTTGCTTTGCTGTCCAGCACAGAGTAAAGATACCATCAGTGAATCAATCCCGTTATTAAAGTCCCAATCATATGTTACCTAAAGTAACCACAGAGCAATGGCTCACAAGCTATTTGGACAAATCAATCTTTGGCATTTCTTAACATTTCAGGAACAGCATCAACCAACAGATCACAGACCAGGACAGACCTCAAATAAAGGCCTCTCCCTTCCTCCTCCATTAGGATTCACAAACTTGAGGAGGAGGTTCTTCTTTTCACACTTTTCTCCTCCAAATCTCCAGCATATATCTTAACACACATAATAGGACTGCTAATGGGATAAAACCAGGAGGAAAGCCTGCTGAGAAAGTTCTGAGAGTTGCTCCTAGGAAGAGAATGTATCAGAAAACACAAGAGGCTCCAAAGACAAGAAAGGAAAGTGAACAACAGTCATGCAGCAGATGTAGTAGTAGAAGTGCTTTCTCTGAGACTTTGTATATTTTCTTTTATCTCAATCTGGATTTAGCAAGTACATTTTCACCCATGACTAGATGACACCTTCTCAGAACAGCCTCTCTGCTTCTAGGTGCTGAGACACTAAATGAGCACCCACAGTCTTAATGGGACTGCCAAATAAACAAGCCATTCAGCAGAAACTTTTATTTGAGCTGTATAGTAACTAAGAAGGGCTAACAGCCTGAAGGAGTATTATCACCCTTCATGTTTCCTCTAGCTCTCATTTTAACTATACTGAGCCAAACAAGAAATAGTAGTTTTCTAGGCAAAAACACTGAAGAGTTTTTCTTGTTCCACTGACAGAAATGAACTCCAACTTTTAGTCAGACAATGAGCACAATACAGCTTTTAAGTCAAAGTTATCTGTTTGTTCAGCTCCTTAGAATCAGGGAAATTAAATGCCTCCTTATAGACGCAAACTGCAACATGCTTTATGTGAAGAAAGCTCCGTTTACTTGTCTTTCTCATTTTCTTCATGCTTTGTGAGATTGCAGAGTTGAAGTGTATCAAGCTGCTGCGTGACCTCTTCTGCCCAACGACAGTTTACAAGCTCTCGCAGCTGCAGTGGAGCTCTGCAAGAAGCATGGCTAGAGTTAGAGCAAGAACTCAGCTCTTGGAGACAGAAGAGAAGCATCATTGACTTAATTCAGTTCACTGACTCTACACTACTGGAAAAATTCATGGGCAAAAAAGTAAAAGCTCTACTAGTTTGTTTTTTCCCTGAAGTAAAGAAGCAAAGCACTGTTTGAACTCAACATAGGGAACCCCAGAATTCTTTCCAGATTTCTTGACAGACTCTGGATAATGTTGGGCAAATAATTTTGTTTCTCAGTGCTTCCTCACTTTAGTACTTCAGAGCTATAGATCAAATACTTGAAAAGCTCAATATTTAAGAAGTTCCATAGAAATGTTTGATTGAGTTTAACGACCTCCCTTTCCTTAGGGAAAAAGAATATGCTACCTTTCAGTTTTTGGTCCATCAAGAGCTAGTATTGCTAAGTGCCCAGAAGTGCTAACGGAGGCCAGGGCTTGCATTAAAAAAACCCCAAACCAAACAAACAACTTCCAAGGGAACACCATCTAGTTACTCTTATTACACCAACTGCACGCTCTGAAAACAGCAGTGTGGCAGGGGAAGAATAAAGATCTTGCTTAGCTGGTCGCAAAACTAGAACATATCTTACAGTAAGCACTGTATCAGAGTAAATTTTTATAATAACAGCAGAGAGTCCTTAAAAAAAGATAAAAATAAAACCAAAACAGGCTGACAAATTTAGTGCAACCTGCACTGAAAAAAAAGAGCTTGACCATAACGGGACAGGACACCCAATTCCCGGTAATTTCTTTCCGATACTAAAAATACCTTACCTACAATGAGGGCACTGAGCTCTTTGTTCCGTCAGCCAACGCTATGAGGGAAAAAGGAAAAACATCTTTAAAGAGACTGTAAGAAAAGAACTGCAAGCAAATACATTCTATCATTAATTGGGCAGTTTAAAGATTTATAATTTAGCTGTTCCACCACTCAGTCACAAAGTAATGGCTTTTCTTTAGATGTCAAAGGCACCCCAGTAAAAAATACACAGAGCATTCTGAGGTAGCAAACGTTCCATTAGAAACCACACATGTGGGACAGACTCCCAGTCACAGACTGAAGAGCGTGTTTCAACAAAAGAAAGCAAAAGATACAAGCCTACATTTCAGTCTAATTTATACTCTTCAAGGTAACTTATTTCTTCCTCTTGGGCTATCTACACACCTATTAAATACCTGTGGGTCAAGGATCAAATCCACAAGGACCCCTCAAATCCTTCTCTTCCAGAAAGCCCCAAAGACAAGTAACTGAGGAAGGAACTTCACCTGCCCACTACAGCTTACAAGTGTAAAAGCACAGCAGTTAATGGGCTTGTATCTGTCAGCTCACTCCTACATTTAAAGATTCTCATGCATAATCACTCACCACCCAGCAACAATGTGCTAACACTCTTAATGTGTAACACGAAGCCTTCACCTATAGTTCCTGTCAGAGCTTTCAAAGCAAAAAATTGCCTGTTCCATTTTCTGGAAATACTACCAGAGGACTCAAAACCTCGGCTGAACCCTCTCCCACTCTCCACCAACAGCTTCCAGACTTGGAACTAAAGCGTTATACACTGCAAACCAGGATTTCATCAATGAATTGGGATTCAGATGCTGCTCCAGCCTGCTATATCAGGCACTCTTGAGAAAAGATTGAGCCTGCATCTGCTCACACTCTACTAGTTTGGTAAGTATTCTAAAACATCCCCAAGGTGACAAGAGGTGGTGTTATGATCTTCCAGCGCTCCATACTGAGATGCCAAGTCAGCATTTCATTCCTGTCCCAATTTTGTGTCTTCCAAACAGGCACCACTGGCTCCCAAAAGACGCCACAGATGGGATCATTATATGTCTGCTTCTTTTAAGCAATTACCCAGATAGTCCCTATAATTAGCACTGCTGAATGCAATGCACAGCCTGCCTCATTTTTCCTCGGGGAGTTCTAAAGGATCCTGAAAGGGAAACAAGAGCAGAGGGCAGGAAAAAGGAATCCCTGGAGCACCAGGGAAATGGACAAGAAAGAATCAAGAACGTGTTCATAAGATCACTAAGTTTTAAGTTCATACATTTGCAAGAATAAACTATAATGAGGANGGAGCACCAGGGAAATGGACAAGAAAGAATCAAGAACGTGTTCATAAGATCACTAAGTTTTAAGTTCATACATTTGCAAGAATAAACTATAATGAGGAAACTCACCCGAATACAACTGAAACAGCACAACTTGGAGCAATGAGGACACAGGCGTGCATCACGCAATTTCTCCATACAAATGAAACATCGGAATACTTCAGCAATGCTCTGCAGAGGGTAGATTATCACTACTGTTAAGCCACATACCTCAAGCATATCTCAGTTGCATTTATTTCCCAGGCAGAGTGCCAGGTTTCATACACGCAGCCCCACTACAAGCAGCTACCAATAGCTCATCTTAGAGGCAAAACATCATGTCAAACTCAGTGGCTCGCCTCCCCCCTTTCCTCCTACACTACACCAGTTCTTAGCACACATTTTCAACACTGTTCTTCCAGGCACAGTTTCTTTGTTTGGCTCATCTTTTTTGATGTGAGACTTTCTAGAGCCAAGATATCGTTCCTGGTTGTGGTCACATGGGATTGAACAGATGCCAGAATAAACTGCTGCACCTGCAGAGTCTAAGCACATGAGTTTCAATGTACTGGCACTAAACTGATTCAAAAGCATGGTAAGTGCATGTATCTGTTATACAGAACGCTAATGAGATGGGTTGAACAGGATGGGGCTTTTGTCTTTACTTTTATAAGGCTTACATTTTTCAGGGGCTACCATTAGCATTAGCTCCACAATGTGTATGCTCCCTCACACCCCATTTAATAATTCCCCAGCAATAAAAGTGTAATTTGACAAATTATTTTTACTTTCCCCATTTGAAGAGTGAAGCATTTTGTTCCAGCATACATCACCTCAGCTCTTTCCTTTCCCAAAATGAGAGAGGTGCTTTGAAATATCAAGCTATGCTTGCTTTCCATACTGGTTAAGATTTTGCACTGGTAAGAAGTTTCACGGTCAGCATTGTACAGGAGTAACACCCCTTCTGGCTTTAACTACAGAACTCGGAGAGTCTGCTGATGGGCTGGTTTTTTCCTCAGAGTCAAAACCATAAACGAGCACAGAAGCATTTCTTGAATTTACAGACACCACGGTACTTATCTCCCACACATTAGTGTCTTCTTTAACGGCTGTAAACCATGAAATCCACAGTACATGTATTTACAGCAAGTTATCACACGCGGTCTTGTTAAATCCTGCCCGGTTTGGCTCTTATTAATTCGGACAACGGAACCGTGCACAAATTGCCCAGGTCACAGCCAAGCACCACTGAGCGCTGTGCCTTCACGCATGCCAGAGAGGCTTCTATCGGGGCCAGGTATCCACCCAAGCCCTTGATTTTCTAGCCTGGACTATGCAAAACAGCCGCATGTCACTCAGAAATATCACCTCCTTACCCCCCGCTTCCTTCCGACCGCCTCACCGGGCACACAGGAGCAGGGCTCAGCACGATGCGCATCCCCGCCCGCGGCAGAGCTGCCATCTGTGCTCCGCCTCCGGGACCGCCCGCAGCTCCCTACCGCTCGGCTTCTCTCCCCTCACACAAGGGCGAGGGGCCAGCCAGGGGCTCCGCGGTCCCGGTACCAGCCGCCACCCCTTCCCCGGCCCGTAAACAGCTCAGGCCGCACGACACAGGCGACACCGAGTAGGCCCGTGCCCACCACTCGCCGTCCCCCTCACGGAAGGGAAAGGAAAGGAAAGGAAGGTGCCGCCGCCGCAGCGGCCCGTCCCCATGAGCCCGGGGATGCGCACCCGAGAACACCACGCTCCCGCCAAGCTGCCCCTCCCGCCTCCCTGAGGCGGCGCGAGCGCAAGAGCCGCCAGACCGCTCACCTCTACGCTCTGCTCGTCCATGGCCGCCGCCACGGCCCCACTGGGGGAAAAGATCCTTCCCGACCACGCTCCTCACCGCACGGCCCGGAGCTGAACAGCACCGGGCGGTCAAGAGCCGCCGGGCAACGACTGCGCCCCGGACCCCGCACCTGCCTTTCAACGGCCCCGAGGAGCTCAGCTGCTCCTCCCACCCCAACCGCCGCTGCACGGGCGGGACCCAACAACGCCCCGCACTGCGCACGCGTCAAGTGGAAGTTCCGCGCGGCTGCGTCGCTTGGGGTGGGGGGGGGGATGTCATGGGCGCGGGAATGGTCGTGTGGGGCTCGGAGCGGCACTGGGGCTGGGGCGCTCCCGGAGCTGCTCCTCAGACTTGGCGTTCAGAGGAAATGGTTTCAAGAGCTCTGCAGAGCCCAGCCGCCTGGGGCTGGGTGTGCTGGGGCCACCAGGTCCCATCGCGGTTGTGTTGTGCTCACCACAGGGCTTGCTTGATGAGGACAAGTCTCAGGCTGGACACGGGTGCCCCTCTCGCCTCCCCGCCCTCAGGACGTTGAAGAGGATCCA
Organism: Agapornis roseicollis; assembly: GCA_002631895.1. Lineage (NCBI taxonomy): Eukaryota > Metazoa > Chordata > Aves > Psittaciformes > Psittacidae > Agapornis > Agapornis roseicollis. The sequence continues at coordinate 152,823 of NDXB01003134.1, forward strand.
TTTGGGCTCTGGCAGTGGCACAGTGTCACTCAACGCAAGACCTGTCTAGAGCAGGGAAAAAGCAACACCACCTTTCCCTTCAAAGCTCTTCAAAGGGATTCTCTTCTCCCAGCCCAGCACGTTCTGCTTTCTATGTATTTAATTCCTTCCACAAAGGGACATACAAAGAAGAATGGCTTTGTAAGAGCTCTGCCAAAGTCTGGACTGGGTGATGGAGAGCAGTGCCACAGAGTTGCTATGCTGCCTGGGAAAGGGTACAGCAAAACCCTCAAACCACCTCCAGCCAGCAAGTGCCACACTTGCTCAGGTTTCCAGTGCAAGGATTTATTTTCAAACAAGATGCAGTTAAATACAGTACAAAAAAAAAAAAAAGAGGATTTACACAAAGGGGGCAGACAGTAAAGCCATTCAGACCAGGGAACGCGTATTTCTGTCCAAATAATACCGAGCTGTTATGACAAAAGACCTGACGCAGGTGCTTCCCTGTTTCAGGCGATTCCCTTTCTGAAGTTCTCACCAGGCAAGTCTCATCTTCTCAATCCTTGGTACGTGCAACTTCAGTTTTCCATCAGGGAGCGCTGGTTAAGCCAAAGCAGATGGGAACCGTTTTGCCCACTGAAGGTCTGAATAAAAAACAACTTTGTTTAATCTGCTGTGCATGAACACACGTTAGATTTTTGGGTGCCCTTTGTGACATGCTCTCAGTGAGGCGCCCTTAGCAACCCACCGTGGTGCACTTGGTGATGCGTCCTTTAGGAACCACCATGGTGACCTTTGTGACATGCCCTTGGACACAGCCCACATCCCTCATGCCAGTGTCCAGCAGGACAGTGCCGGGACAGAGCGGGAGTGAGAGGCTGGCGCAGACCCCTGAGCGCAGCCCACGTTGTTCCCCACTGCCCCAGCAGCCCCGCAGCACCGAGGCGTTTCTCCCAACCCTACTCGTTCCTCACCCCTATCCTTTTGTGCACCAAGGATGGAGGCAGAATACGCTGCACACAAGGAGTGTATCCAGGCTTTCCTGCAGAGTTCAGTGGAGGTAACCTCAGCCGTTTCCAGGGTAGCAGCGCCCGTGTCTCCCGATGGGGCCACTGGCTCTGCTGCCAGGCTGCCGGGGGCTGCTGGCTGGGCAGAGC
>NDXB01003135.1:0-27807 GCA_002631895.1 Agapornis roseicollis
AATTGATGTCTCTCCAATGTAGAGACAAGGATGTCGTGTGGGACAGTGTTGAACGCTTTGCACCAGGCCAGGTAGATGACGTCAACTGCTCTGCCCCTGTCCATCAGTTCCATAGCCCCATCACAGAAGGCCACCACATTGATCAGGCAGGATTTCCCCCTAGTGAAGCCATGCTGGCTGTCACCAAGCACCTTGTTGTTTTTTATGTGCCTTAGCATGCCTTCCAGGAGAATCTGTTCCATGACTTTGCCATAGGCCCCCTTCAGATACTGGAAGGCTGCTATGAGGCAACTGAGACCTTTGGGAAAAGCATGGATGATTTCATGTATATTTCAGCTATTTTAGGTATGCTGCAACAGTACCCTTTTAAGCCCCTTTCAAACATCCTTTCCTACCTTTTGACAACTCTTTGAAAAATTATTTAGAAATTAATAAAATATTTCGGCAACCCTGACATATATTTATGGCCCGCTGCATAGGCTTCATAATATAATGCACATTTAGCTTTCCTTTTAATGCCATTTAATTATGTTTTATTTGTATAATTAATAAATTTAATCAATGAAAATACCTGAACGTATCCATGCATAATATTCAACTAAATGCCCACAGATAAAACTATATTGAGTGGCTGAATATATAACATAAGTGAGGATTAAAAAGGATATTGCTGTAAATACAACTAAGCAGAAATAAAATCTTTAAGTCAGACAATGTCTCCAATTGTGTTTATCTTCCCTGTTGTTTGGGAGACCCTAGCAATATAGATTGGTTAGATCAGATGAAACAGAGACATTATCAGGCCTTCTCTTTCACAGTCCTCTGTACCAACAAGTATTATCCTCTCATCTAGTCAGATCTAGTGATTGTGTTTGCCTGGGAAAGCTGGACCAGCCCAATGATTCAACAGTAATCCAGCCCACAGAACTCACTCTTTCTATGGACATAAAATTGCTAAATCTGACTAAAGGGTGAGAGATGAGACTATGTGATAAGGGCAGGTGAGAGAGGTCTGTATTAGCTCACATTTAGATATTATCCATAAGGATTAATGTGGCACTGTAGCCTTACAATTCAGCGTTAAGGTCTGTAACTAGGAGAGCACCCACAGTATATGTTGGCATAGAAGGCTTTAGAATGACTGAACAATGCTCTAAATCAGAAGCTGGCTACATCTGCCCCAAGTAGGGCCTGAAATGTGTAGTCACTGAACAGACCTTAGCTGGATTGGAAAAAAGCCTTTATTGAAACCCATGTATTCTACCTGCATTATTACTGCAAATATCTCTGAAATTGAATTGTTCCGGATTTACGCTGATGTAAAGAAGTTTTCTGTGAACATTTCTGCCTTTATTCTTCTAGTTCTTATCAACTGTATAGCTAAATTTTATTCATAATCTGATTATCACAGCTCTTGCATTATATATTTGTACTATATGTTACATGCTTTTGCCCTAATACTCTGATTATTGAAAATGCATCTGCAGTTCATCTTTAAAAGGCTTTCAGAGACATACATTAATATTACCCACAAAACCAAATGCTAAATTCTGCAGGTCTTTTCCTCCAGACAGGGGAGTTTTGTCCTAAACGTATCCAGCAGCTGACAACATTTCAGGACACTAACTGAAGAAGAAAGGTAGAACTTTATTTTGCTTGTTTCTGGCTCTGCTCTTGCTGTATGACCTTGGGCAAATAACCTCTCAATTGTCTACCTGTAAAACACAGACAAGACTACACACCCACCTTATTGGCTTATTCTAAGCTTTAATGTTTATGAAGTGTTATGAGACACTCTGGGAAGTGCTACAAAGTGAAAAGGGTTATCAATCATCATCAGTAAAACACAAGCTGCTGAAATGCAGTGAAATCTGCCTTCCCTTCTCACAGGACATGTTCTGTCTTGTGCTGAGCTCGCTCCAGTATTCGCAATCTTAAAAGTATCTCAACACTGCATAGCATAAGGAAAGATAAATACCCCAAAGCATTCTGAGAAACTACCAGAAAATATTTTTATTTTTAAGAAGTGAAGCCTGTTGGAAAGTATATGCTTCTCTTTTATTAAATACCTGCTTGTTTTCCCTAACAGGAGAAAAGTAAGCCATTTTTGAGGTAGGACTCCTAAATGGCTTAAATAGGCAGACATTAGCTGAAAGAAGCACTACATATAAATTTAAATACTTGGCTCTCAATTTTCCTTTCATTCATAATGTACTAGGTAAACCATACTAAAATAATTACTTGCTTATTACTCATGAATATCAGTGCAGCAGCTGAGACAATGTAGATAAATAAGATGATTAATTGAGACAGAATGAATCACAACAAAATATGTTGTTGTGTAAGGTATGATTAACTCCACAGTGATTCATATCATTTCAGATAACAGGGCTTTTATCAAAGACGGCTGCAAGGTTGGGAAATGATTTAAAAGCATTTTATCTTAGAGAGCCACTGCAGTTCACAAGGGAGGGGAAATAAAATAAAGGAGAAAAGAGAGGGAGAAGCAGATTCTGCAGCTGAAATAGCCTTAGGTTGTTTCAGCATCCCTCCCACAGCATATCTTTACAACATGCCACTGACATTATCAACCTCCCTTGTGCAAGACACCCTCTCATTTTTCAGTTGGACATAATTTGCTAGAGAGTCCAACACCGAGAAAGTTAATTGTGTGAATTAAGCAACAATATTACAATGCCATAGCTTTCCTATAACTGAAAACTCAACAACTGCACCAAGAAATAAGCATCAAAATTCTACAAAGACATCAAAGAAAAATACTATTTATTTTTCTTCCCTTCAGAATTACAATTTTTAATTCCCAAGCTCCCTCCAAAGACTTTTGCAGAAACCTTAACTGTAGGATTTATAAAAAGAAATTGCTATCTGTTTACTGCAGTTTAAAAAAGCAAACAGCAGCAGTAGCTGACCTTGAAAGCCTCTACCTGTTAAAAAAGGAGACATCTCTCACCAAATTTTTCCCATGTGTATTTAATAAACTGGGTCAGAATAACTGACTATGATTTTTAACTTCACTACAGACTCCCTGCAGGGGACTGGTGCAAACCTCAGTCTCTCACTCAGCCTACCAAATGAAGATAATTACCCTCACCTGTGGGGCAAGTTCCTGAGAACTTCTGAAAGCATGACAAAAAGGAAAATCCTGGCATATTAATTCAAGATGAATAAAGATGTAGAAGACAAAGGTAAAGGTTGAACTCAAAAGGAAGACAGCTAGCAAACAACCGCTCACTGAAAATAACCCCTCAATATGGACCAGCTCTGGTAAGCTAAAAAAAGCGGAATCAAGGTCTTTTAAGGGCTCTTTACATAACATACATGCAAGTTAGCTCTATGGTAAAATAAGCCTCTTCAAGATACTCATTTTCAAATGCTATTTAGCATTTACCTTCTATTAATCATTACAAACATTCAAAAATAATTTTAAATGCTTACTTGAAAATACTTCAAACAGAAACATCAGTTTAGTGACATTTATGGCATGGCCAGCCATGCTTTGCTATGTTCTTTACTTCCTGGCCCCATCTGATACAACAGAACAGTCTGAAATGTTTGTCTCCCTTTCATTATTTACTGAAGGTCAAACTGTATTTCTCTTCCTCCACACACCAAATTACATCTGTCACCTGTCTTTTACCTCCTAATCGTGTCCTCAGAATCAGACAATTCACCAGTGCAAAACAACATTCAAGTAGTGTGGAAAACTATCTGCTAGATCTATAAAGTAGCAACAGTAGCAAACACACTAGTGTAAATTCAGATCAATTCAGTTATACCATTACAAATGCACACTAGTTTAAAATGAGTCACCATGAGAGGCTTATTTATCTTACAAAAGTGATTATGTCCCATTCAGGATTCTTGTGAGCTGTGGGCAGATTCCTAATTGTGCAGGTTATCAGTCTGGTCTCACATGATAAACCAGCAGAGGAAATTCGCAGGTTGGACTGAGGGTTGCAAACAATGTTGTATCTTAATGTAATATATCAAAGTATGTGAAGTGAAAGTTGTTTACAAACACAGTTTATAGGTTACAGAAAGGGAATAGCCCAATTTGTTTGGATGGTGTAAATCCTAGTGTGCTGAACACGTTATATGCCTGAAAACAGGAGTGCGTTCATTCACTCCCCTGGTTAAAAAGCCCACAAAACTACAGACTGTGCTGTGTACAGTTTTGAACTGTAAGTTCAAAACCAGGAGCATGTTAATCACTGTTACCAGTTTTAGATTTACCAGTTTTCCTTGCCATTAAAGAGAATTTTCCATGTCATTAAAGAGACTTGGCTTTATAAAGGCTAATAAAATCTCTTAAAGGCTGTGTCAAAACCACATATGTCTGTAGGGATGTTTATGTCAGTATTTCAAACTTCACTTGAAAATATTTTAAATTAAAGTGGACCTATGTACCATTTCAGTATAATTGTAAGATGAAATAATTACAAGACCTGTTTGGTATCTTACTGCATACAAAGGCACCCCTCTTTTTAAAGCTCAGGATTCCTAACTCCAGAGCCACCACTAAAGTTTTTGCTATTGCTTTTTAAAACATAGAAGTGTTGCACACAACCTTCTTTCTTTTCAGCACATTTGCTGTCACACCAGCATCAATTTCCCAGTGAGTTTGCAGAAGCATCTGTCTTTGTAGAACTTGAGCTTACAATCCTGTAATTAACCTGTTCAGAGACTGCGTGTTTAAAACTAACAGCTTTTTACACTGGAGAAGATCTAATTTCTAAGAATAACTGTTATCTTCATTTTCTTTATTATATTTATGCTTTAGAAAACTCCATGATTTCTTCTCTACATAACCTCCTCAGCTTTTACTGATTGCTGTACACTGCATACTGCAAGTTACATTGCTTGGTTCTAGGTTTTGTTGTGAAGCAATAGTTAAGGAGCTCAGCATATCTATAACTCTAAGGTTTCTAAATTCTAAGATTTCTCAGCAATGTCCTGCCTGCTCATAGGAAGAGAACCCAGAAGATCTTTACCACATCAATATCATAATAAATATTCCCCTGAATCATGAATGACTGCCATATGCAGGGATGAATCACATGAAAGCTTTGTAGTGTCCCTGAAATTCTGAAGACCTCTCCCAGAAAAGAAACTGCTATCCAGTTGTACATCCCAAAATACTCAGGCTATCCCACCCAGAGGTAGTTCCTACCCTGAGGAGATGCCATTGTAACTTAAATCTTTTTGGAAGACTGGGAATTGAGTTCAGATTGCTGTGCTCATTATTGACTTCGACAGATCAAGCATACTGAGACACCAAGCTTTAGCCCTAACTGGATAAGCACAAAGAGGTCTGGGAAAGAAATGTGCAAATTTAGGCTCCTGTAGTTGCCTTGCACAACTGCTGTGTAGGACACATTACACAACTCTTTACAGACATGTTATTTTAAAACCTTTCAGTTCTCTGACCATTCTGTTATTGAAAGTTACTTTGAGTTGTAAAATATGTACTCTAAGGTGATCTTTTACAGATGAATTAAGCAGCAACTTGTGACAAAGCAGTTATCATCAGGAGATAATTGACCTTATTTGAGAGTTAAGCATCCTGAGGCAAAGTAGAGTGTGCTTAATCCTGGCAGGTTAATTATCCAGTGATTATGGTAGCTTGGAAGGTATTACTGCTAAGAACCATTTGCAAAATGACACTATTAAGAAAAATCTTAATTTAATAAAAATTAAAAGCAATGACAATAATCAAGTTCTCCAGTCATGTATTGCTAGCTAATGACTGCAGAATGGCCCTAATTGGTTAGCAGCAATGAACACACAATTATTCCTATTCAAAATGTTCTGTACTAAATTTATTATATGAAGTACAGTTAATAAGTATCAGAAGTCCAAGAGAAGATGTTTGACTAGTTATAAAAGAGATTCAAACAAATGATCAAAACACCAGTGGTCGCTGAGCTAATGCTGAAACTTGTACATGTACTGAGTTGTTATCACAGAGATCAGTGTCTCCACTGCAGCTAAGGGTATGCTGGCATTTACATTCTAAACTAGAACATTTATTCTGAGAGGTTTAAAACTTGCCCATTTTAATTACCATCTGGCTGAAACTTGAAATAACCAATCTTCATTCAGATGTAAATTTTTAAGTAGAAGATGTAATTTAAAATCACTTTGCCAATTGTTTTTAGTTTAGGAATGGCTGCAATTCGGAATTTTGCTGCTCTTGAACATTTCTGTATTACTCAAAAAAAAATTAACAGCTCAGTGCTTAACAATAAAATTGTATTGGTCTATAATGTGAAGATAAATGGAGGGAAGAATAAAGATTGTGTCTAAGAGTATTGTTTGTACTAATAAAGTAACAACCACACGTATAAGCCTTGCTTATACGTTAGCTTATGCATTTTCAGTATTTAACTAAATTAGCAAAACTGATGGAAAATGTAGCTAAAGGTAAAAGGCAATCACAGTGAATGGGCAGAAATTTGGTGTTGGCTAGCTGAAGTGGTTCATTGCCCATCAAAGCATACACACACACCAAAAATTCCATAACATACTTGTAGATGAAATGAATATAGGAGGAAAATAAAAACCAAAAAACCACTCCCCCCAAAAAACTCAAACAAACCCAACCCAAAGGAGGGAGCTACTAGAAGGTAGAACATGTCAGAAAATAAGCTTCTCTTGAGTTTTGCAACTACTCTTTATCACAAACCACATGTAGAGAGCAGAAATACTGACAATCACAAGGTACAGCAGCTACTAAAGACAAGAAATACACCATGCCAAGGCTGGAGTTTCAAGGCACACAGAAAGACAAGAATACACCACTGCAAATAAAATTTCAAGAACTCAAAAGCAGCAATGGTCATCTTATCCAGTAGAAAGCAGAGACTAAAAAATGACCAGGGTTTTAACTGATTAGCAGAAGTAATAAAGCATAAGAGGCTGGTACTCTGAAATACATATATCACACTGCCAAATTTTAGGATAATTACTTCAGTTTATACAGTATCTTTAACTCAGAAAGACATCAAATGGCTTCAGAAACTGTACACAGAAAATGCAGGGAGTCTTCCAACTTTAATACATACAATAGCCCTATACAATATTTTATGTCAGCAGGTGAATAATGCCACAGCAAACTGAAATGACAGGGCAAGTTAAGGTAGTCTTAATATAATTTCTAATATTGGAATGTCATCAGTATAACAGACTATTGCTTATAAAGAGTGCAAATATCTTTTGAAAAACAGCACTTAATTAACCACTGTAATCCAATTTAATCCAAATGTAATCCAAACAGGTCAGAGAAGCAATATTAATATAAAAGACCAGGAAGGTTTAATCCCAGAAGTTTCTGTGAAGCCCTTGCACCTAACAATGACTAGACTTGGTATTACTTTAATTTGTGAAATCTGACAAGGCCAGGTTGGATGGGGCTTTGAGCAACCTGGTCTAGTGGGAGGTGTCCCTGCCCACAGTAGGGGGGTTGGAACTGGATGATCTTTACGGTCCCTTCCAACACAAACCATTCTAAGATATTTTTGTTGAGATTATACTGCTATTAAATCAAAATATTCAGGAATGTCTTTGTGAGAATGGATTGTGGAAGAGAATAAAGGTAACCATGTCAAGTGCAAGGCTGGTGTCCTCAACATAAAAAGGACACGGAAGTGCTGGAACAAGTCCAAAGGAGGGCCATGAGGATGATCAGGGGACTGGAGCATCTCCCATACGAAGACAGAAAGTTGGGGCTGTTCAGCCTGGAGAAGAGAAGGCTGTGTGGAGACCTCACAGCAGCCTTCCAGTATCTGAAGGGGGCCTATAGGGATGCTGGGGAGGGACTCTTCATTAGGGACTGTAGTGATAGGAGAAGAGATAACGCATTAAAACTTAAACAGGGGAAGTTTAGACTGGATATAAGGAAGAAATTCTTTCTTGTTAAGGTGGTGAGGCACTGGAATGGGTTGCCCAAGGAAGCTGTGAATGCTTCATCCCTGGCTGTGTTCAAGGCCAGGTTGGATGAGCCTTGAGTGACACGGTTTAGTGTGGGATGTCCCTGCCCATGGCAGGGGGGTTGGAACTACATGATCTTAGAGTCCTTTCCAACCCTAACTTTTCTACGATTCTAACAGTTAGCAACAAAATGTCCAAAAAAATATTTCTTCTGTATCATTAACTATAGTTATAAAGTTTTCCTTACCCTACTGCATCTAAAAAGTTGCCTTTTCTTCATTTTAAAAAGTCTTAGATCTGTAACAATGTTAGCCCTTACTGTGGATATGTGGACAATAGTGTAAAAACTGACCTGTGTTGGTGCAACTCCCTGTGTGACCATCAGGAATAACCACTGACACGAATAACACAGTTTTCCATCATTTTCCTGTACTACTGTAGTTACCTTGAGAGACAAGCCCACACTTCATTTAGATGTGTCACACTTTCTAAGGCTTTTTTTTTTTAACCTTTTTCTGCTAAGCACACAAATAAATATTTAAGAGCACTTTCTGAAATGGACAAAAAAATTCAAAAAGTGATACCATGACAGTGAGTCAAATCTGAATTCATCTGGTCTATTACCATAGACTTACAGGGAGAATTTCAGATAATCTGTTTGCCACCTGTTGCATAGCAAAGAAAAGCCTTTCTTAGACGGACTGCCAGCTCCTCTACCATAAAATTGACGAGAACCTTCTAAAATAATCAACCATTTCCTAGTTTTCTCCACCCACTTCTCCCCAAAGAGTCTTCTTCCTCACAGAAAATGCTATTAAATGCACAGTATAGGTATGGAAACAAGTTACAGAACCTCAGCAGCTCTGCAGTAGCCCTTCATATATTTTCTTCCAGCAGAGTTAACTGCTGGGTGACTACATCATGCACATGGACAGCTATTACAACACAGCCAATGTGTTGGATATTTCCTCTTCTAACCTACAGTAACTTGTTCACGTGTCTCATGAATAAGCGAGTTGCAAACCCCTAACAGATCAAGTGACATCTTTGGCTTCTACTGAAACATCATAGTCCTATGACCATGGATTTAATTTTCTAGTGACACTTGACATGGTCAGTGCCTTTTTCTCTAAATAACAGAGAACCACGAAGCAGGCTCCTAGACACAAACAGCTAGATACAAGAGATAGAAATGCGTCAATTACTTTTGTAAGACTCACCGTCTCATTTCCAAAAAGGACATCAACATAAGGCATGACTTTCATCATAGGCTCCTTGTAGAACTGGCTAATAAATGGTGCAGAAAGATTCAAGCTGAAGATCTTGTTGTTTGCAGAAGCCTGAGCAGCCACTTTTAATACTGCCTCTGGTGACACCGTCAGGAAGAATCCCTGCAAGCATCCAAACAAATCAATTTATGTTACTAATTTCATATTAGGAACCATATGGAGTATGCTTCTTCTAGAAGATCTCCCCCGAGGCACCTATGTCATACCCATGTCCCAGTAAAAACATCCGGAAATACTGCCTTTCCATTAAAGTATTACGGAGGCAACAAAGAAGCTGCGTAGAATCAGAGCCCTCCAAAATGAAACATTAATCCCTACCTCTGCATTCCATGTGGTACACTTTCCCTTGGCAGCTAAGACTAATGCTTGTATTTTAAAAAGTGATATATTATAATGCTAAATGCCCCCTTTAGTAATAGAGTCAATCAGACTGTGGTGCTTTATTCTGAAGTCCAGTATGATGGCTCTATAGACAGCTAGGAGATTAATAAAAATCCCTTGCCTGAAAAATTATTACCTTGTTTATAATAAATATGTTGAGTACGCTGTCATTGTTTTGTAGGAAAAACCTAGGGTTTCCAAGTTTCCGCACATGTATTTTATCATCTACCTCCCTCCCCCAAAGCACTATTCTTTATTCTGAATGTGAACATTCAAGTATCAATTGTGAAACAAAACAAACAGAATTTAACCAGAAATTATTATTTGTCGAGTAAATTGTGAATGCCAATTTCAACCCTGTATAAGAACCCTTTGAGGCTGTCATTTTGAATTTAGCATTGCAGATAGTTACTTCATCGCACATGTTCCAAGAATAATGTAAAGATCCCCTACAGTTTCTTTAATCCACTAATTAGATAAATGCTTAGTCTTTACCCTAAACAAATTTTGTATGTTTCATTTTTATAATCCCCAAAGCAATTCTCACAACACAGTGAATAATAGTAATTTTTAAGCAAAAGCAGCAAGTGTTAAATTTAAGGGCAGAGAAATGTCTAAGTCACAGTAACAAACAACTTTGAGGGGAGTCGGATAGATAAAACATCCTCTCAGTTCCATACGCAACATCACCGCCATGACACTCTAAAAGGTATAATAGTGAAACAGCTTCCATTTTTTATCCATATTATTATGTCTTTGGATGAATAGCTGTATTTTTATCCTGCATACTTCAGCTAACAGACCATCTTAGCGTTCTACTCACCAGAAAAAAAATAATATAATGAAGAGTCTACAGATTAACTACTTAGAAAGTACTTCTATTTATCTTTGCTTACTTCATGCTCTCCAGTCTAACAAACACGAGTGATTTAAAAATTGGAGTATGATTTGCTACATGACAATAAAAGTACAAAGGGCACAAGTGTGCTTTGCATCTTGTGGAATTACTCAGTACCCTGAATGACTGGAAGCCTCTAAACATCCAAGCGTCTTTGCTATTTTTACATTCTGAAGAATAAAAATGAACAGTTTCTATAACATCTTGTCTCCATAGCAATCTCTACCATCTTTTAGTTTTTCATTTAATGAACAGAGTTAGATTTTTAAAAAACTATTCCAAACAGAAAATAAAAACTTTTTACTTCTAACATGTTGCCAGCTGTGGATAAACACAGATTGCTATACACTGGTCTGCGTGAATAGTAACCTGGTCAAATAATTAAGCTTCTTACCATTTTTAGGCTGAAAACTTCATCTGAACTAAACCACATCTGATTGTAATTTGAGGTACAGAACACTATCCTCATGAGATCTAACTCAGGCCTGTATCCAACTCCCTTTTCTTTGGAAAGGCAACATAAAAGTACTGAGATGCAGATAGGAGAGCTTGCTTTTCAGATCCTGCAAAGTAAAGGCCAGGAACTCTCAAAGGCTACAGCTCTGTCTTCTGGGTTTTATAAAAAATCATTTCTGCCATTTAATTGCTTTCTTCCAAGAGTTTTATTTAAACTACTATTTGACATTAAAACATCTAGAAATTAAGAGTTGTGTGTGTGAGAACTCTTTGCCAAATGTAACAAGAAAAAGAATTTGTAGCAATAATAAAAAGTTACAACAGTACAATTCACACAGTGGAATTAATGAAGAAGGAAGAAAAAGTAAAAAATCTGAGTTGAACAGATCTGGGTTTAAAGAAACCTAATTAGAATCCCCTCCTTAAGTATTTGAATTGTTTTGTCTCTATTTTTAGTGAAACTCCAATTACAGCTATGGCCAATATAGTTTCAAGAGGCCAGCTTCTTTAGTCTAAATTGTAACTAGATAAGTCACAGACCACCCTAGTGCAGCAAGCTACAATTTGGTACAGGAACGAAGTCCACTAAACCAAACAGGTTTTCTTGTATTTCACTGGGATTCACAACAAAGCCACTCCATGGCTTCCTTATAATCATAGCCCTCATGCTCTTGCAGCTGTCACTGCTTTTGGTCCGGACACATGTATACAAAGGACTGCCTATGTCAACCACTCCTACCTACTCTAACCATTAACTGTTAGCCAACATTAGCTTTGGGTGTGAGAACAGGCGTATCTCTGTATCACTGGTATAAAAGAGTTCTGTATTTCAGTAATAAGAAGTTCTATTCCCACTAACAAAACGGTTAAGAGACCCTTCAGAGATATTCTGTACCCACCTACACACCTCACTCTACTTCTGATGGTTTCGGGAACCTTTTTTACCCTGAAAACCCAAAAGTGCCTTAAGAAATGGTGAGGAAAATCTCTGTAATCAAAGGATGAGACAGTTAACATACAAAAATTCCAATATCCTGGGAAACTTACATTGCATATAAAATGAAATCATTGCGCATGAATCAATCTATCTTTGTGAAAGAATGTTGTATATACAAGGACATGTAATAATTGGACAGCGTAGTCAAAGAAAGCGAAAGGCAATATTGTACTAAGGAAACCTATTAAACATTAAAGGCTAGCAGCACGCAGTATTCCTTTGGCTTGCACTGATTGAGATTGAGTATACCAGATGCTACTGCTTTGTGATGTACCGCTATTTTCTGCTGCTCAAAATGTAATGAGCCCCTTTTCTATGCCAGAAGGAAGGTACCATTGTACCACAAGCCAGAGAGCAAGGCTGAGCTAAAACACACACAAGGAAAATAGGATGATAAGACTGAATTATTTATATGCATGCTTGTGCACATATACCTGCAAAACACAATACTTTTCTTACATACTATAAGCTCATTCTGTTTAAAAATAGTCCTTTGGTGTAGAAATAAATTTTTTCTCATGGAAGAAAGAGAAACAAAACTGAAGAAACAACAAAAATACATTGGTCTATTGCAGACACATGGATATGAGTGATACAGTAGCTTGTTTGTAACTTCAGAGAGTTTAAAATTCACTATTAAGATGCAGATGACAGTGGTAAACAAAGTCACGAGAGAGTGTCATATTAATCTCACTTTTACAATATTCAGGAATTCTTTGATGAACCTTTTAAAATATGCCAGGGTACTGTGAATATAGGATAGTCTTTTACACTCTTTTTTTATAGTCACTAGCATTACTGGAAGGATTTGTTCGGTTTACACAGAAGCAATTAGTCTTTACAAGTCACCTTTCTCATTTTTATCACACGCAGACCCAAAAGGTTTCTTCTGACGTACATGAAGTTCATACAGCTCTAGCTATAGCAGATGTGAGGGCAGCAAATTACAGCATCAAGTGTTGGCACAGAATCAGAGTGCTGAAGGACCACCTGAAGCCAGAACTCTGGCTTTGGTGAAACTATTTCTGTTTAAGGTGTTCTGTCCAAACTGAGATGTCTTGCCATCATTTTTCACATGAAATAACACGCCTGCATTGAATTCATCTGGATTATATACATACAGTATTTGCACAATGATGACCAAGATTATTTATTTTTTTTAAGCTAGTAAGTATTTCCCTAAAGCCAAATCTGAAATGCATGACCTTGCATACATTTGGACAAATCCAGGCCAAGGTGATAACAACCAACTTCTGAAGTATGGATTTATTACCACTTAACAGCACAGAAGTTATGTTTGAATAAGAACATACAGTGATAATAAAAATTAGGATTGCCTTCAAACCTACTACCCACTAAAATGCATCTGCCTGCTCTTCTTCCTAGCTCTTCCTCTTTCTTTGACGCTCCCATCCACAGAGCAGTTTACATGAAAATAACTTTATCATATGAGTGACAGGATTTTGAACCATGGTGTTCTGAGCTGATTTTGAAATGCCATTTGGTAACAATGTAAAACCAATAAATTGCAAGTGTGAATCAAAATATTTAACTTTCAGCAACACATACACAACAGTCTGCTGCCATTTAAGACAAATTATATTATGCCAACATGAAAGGAACACATCATTTAATCCAAAATTATTTTATAGCAAGCATTTAAATAAAAATGCAATTATGACATCACACTTTCATCCATCTAAAGGATGGAATTTTTCAGGCACATAGAAAGTCTGACAGTTACGTAGTGACAGTCCCGATAAATACTGTGATTCAGTACAGCCCTACAGAAATCATCTAACTTCAAGTATGCTGGCAGTTCCAGTGAAAGAGTGAAACTGCTAAGGTGCCAAAAGAACTTGCTCTGTTAAATGACAGACATAACCAGCTCAGAGCTTTTGGACCTGGTTTAAGTTTCTTATATTCTGTACACAAAGAGAACTTAGAGCCACACACTTGGGCAAGAGAGACTTCCTGCAGCACTGCTCTGCCATCAGTCTCATCTGCTGCAGTCTAGCAGAAATACCAGGGCTTGGAAGAAGTGAAGCTGCAACACATGGCAATTCTTGGGATGGAGAATGAACCACTAGGTAACTGCTCTAGACAGAAGAACTTTCACAAGGCTTCCAGGTGCCCTTGCAAACAGAAGAGACTGAAAGACTTCTGTCTTCTAGCCACTGAACTGCATAGAGCACAGATTGGCTGCAGTCCATGTCCCACCCACTGTGAGACAAGGCAATGAAATCATCTTCCTTCGGAATACGAACCAGAAGGAATCTTCTTGGAATGCTGGAGCAGAAGCTCTTCATCTGTCTTAGTAGTTACACAAGTTAAAAAGAGCAGGGAACAATTTAAAAACTATCCTCAAAACTGAAATATCTCAGCACAATATTTAGAACGTGGAACACTATCAAGTTAGCAGACTAGTGACCCCTTACCTATTCCTGTGAGTTTTGAGCATTTCTACTTGCAACCTGTTCCTGCTTGAAATTATTTATTAAATTATTTTCCTTACTGAGATACGACAGAGTGGTATCAAATGACAGAGATATTAACATACAAGGTGGAAAAAACTCTAGAAATAATTAACAACCCCCCCAATTAAATAAATAACATGACCTTTATTAATGCTTTAAGTCATTTTTCACTTTCTCTAGGAAGGGCAAAAGCTCTGTGTAACTATCCACTTGGGAAATGTTCAGTCTGTAAATTAGTGAAATACATGAATGTTATTTTAATCTATGTACCTGTTCTTCATGTAATAGATCATTTAAGAACTTACAAAATCCTTACACAGTATCAATTGCATTTTGGAACTATATTTTATCTTGTAGTGATCAGCAAGTGGTTACTTAATGAAACAAAACCCTCTGCTTTTTGTCCAGTTCCTACTGGAGACAGTTGGTTTAAATCAGGAAGCAGGGACAGCAAGAATGCAACAATTTCTCTGAGTAATTGTTTTGGCTTGTTCCTGTATGCATTGTTTATTTTTATGAAAGTATTGCTTTATAACTGGAAAATGACTAAACTGTAAACTATTGTTTTATCATTCTGAGTGGCCAGGGTTTCTGTTTTTGATAAAAGCTGAGTTTCAAACAGTTTTCAGTAACATAGGAAAAAACCTAACTGTCAGTAAACGTGCTTATATTGACCGTGACATTTTCCTCTACGATAGTGCCAACATGTCAGGAGGAGAGGATTGCTTTCAGACTTGAACAGCTTCTTTGTTGCTGAAGTAGACTCCGATTGCTGCCATGTTAGCATCTATCAGATTACAACAGTAGCAGAAAACCTCCAATATTTGACATTACATGTTGAAGAAAATAATTCTTTTATGTATGTATTAGCAATTTCTTTTTCATGTCAAGCAATTTGGAAATCTCTTTCAATTCTGATTACTATTGATTAAAGGAAGCACTCCAGGAAGTTCTTCCAAGTCATACTGAGGACCAAATAAGTATGTGATTTTACTTATGAGATGCATACTCGTAGAGTGTAGATAAGAACTTTAACAATAAGGTGGAGGTGTAATCACATGTGTGAGAGAGCAGTAATACACTTAGGCTTGCTGCAGAGAAATATCATCCCAAATAAAATACTCTCCTATTTCCCTGAGAACTATAAAGTTAGATAAACTCATTTTGGCAAGACAAATTAAGATCTTAAGATGATAGTTTGACATAGCTCCCTAAAGTCTGTGAAGAAGCAAAAAATCTCTATATTCGCTTTAAAGTTCAGCATACAGTTTTATGTGAGTTTATTAAGCTCAGTGAATGAGATGTCTATTTTTATTTATACTGAATTTATAACAAAATTTTGGAGGAAGGACTCATCTAGGAGACAGGAGCCTAGAGGTTTTATTACTTTGATTAATAATTCAACCTTTTTTGCCTCTGTTTACCCACTTACAAAATAGTTATAATGATAAATACACCTCCATTGGCAGAACCAGTGGGAGGTTTAATTACTTAACATTACTGAAATGACTAAAATTCTATGTTGAAAGATATTGTAAAGTACAGGGTATTGCCATCAATAAAATATAAACTGCAAATCAAACAAGCTATGATAAAGAGCAAGCCACTTTTCTTCTTTTCTTCTAGCAACCCCAAAACACTTTGCAACCCTTCCTCTTCATTGGAAACCATTTTAATCCTTACTGAGAAAGCAATGGATCTTAAAATATTGTTGATTAAAGAAACTATTTCTTTCACCTTTCATTTTTCCAAATTAACTTTTTATCAAAATTATATTTGCCTGACCCATCTATTAATATGAGGACAACGTCTTTAGATCCCAAAATAGTCTCACACATACTAACTACTGATTAATGAAATAACAACCAGAAGTCTAAAAATTGATAATTGAGTGATTGGTGGTTTGGAATGATGAGATAATTAATTTTCTATCTTAACTTCCACTATTTCAAGCACAGTCACAGAGCTCTGCCATGGCAAGTAAGCATTTCAGGAAGTATGGAATAAGGTATGGCTAATTTAGGCCCTTGATGTTTGTGCAACATGTGCTTTTTTGTGTATGGCTAGCTCTATTAATATAATTTGGCATCTCATTAATTATGTAAACATCAACCATATGTTGAATTCACTCAAGTTTGGTGTATGCATAATATTTACAGTATATTAGTAAATTGAGAGAATCTATACAACTACGAATGTATAGCGGACTTCTAATTCTCTAGACAGTTAATCCTCAGTTTGAAAGCTGTATAAGTAAACATTTGAAACAAACCTATTCCTTGCTTATTCAACTAGCTCTGAACAAGAAGAGGGTAGATATGAGGATGTTTTTTAATTAAATGTGCTTATGTCAGCACAATGGTTTATTTTAAAAATATATGTAAAACACTCAAAGACTAAAACCATGTCTGACCATTGTTGCATAAGTAACTAATGACCATTAACTGACTGGATGTTAGAAGACCTTGTAGAAATGCAAATTACTTGATAAGGTTATACACAGTTTTGTGGAGAACCATTTGAAGCTTGTAGATCAGTTACTCTTCCGCTGTGTGCATGCAAGAGACTTTTTTGTTATGTGATTATGTGCACAAATATTAAAAATACTGTAACTTTTCGTGTGGAGCAAGAAACTAATTTGGGCTTGCCCTACTGTATTTATAAATTTTAGTTCCTCTACTAATAAAAAGGACAAAATGAAAAGGAAATGAAAAACAGGAAAAAGAAAAAAATCCTCCCCAACCTCTTGCTCTATACTAGTAAATACTGCTATACCTGTGCCCTCAGAGTGTCAGGCTTCCCAGGTGATGCAAAGGAATGTGACTGTTACGTAATATAAACAAACACAGGAATGAGTCCAATGATATGAAAAGTAAGTCAAGCCCACATCATGACTTCTATACCTTATGGACTTCCCTGTCAACAATGTGGCAATATTAGAAAAGGTTTAGCTTAAATTCAGATTAGAAAACAGATATAAAGTGCAGTAAAACACAGGTATGTTTTTCCCTAAGCACTCTCATACTGAAACATTTAAGCAGAAACCCTTCTTCCCTCCCCCACCTACTTTTTAGATCTTGTAAATTATAAGAACCTAACAGCATGGGGATTAAATATTAATCAAAGTCATTATCATCATTGTTAGAACATATTTCAAGAGCCCCAAAGAAAAAGCATATCATTTCACTAATAAAGATCATATCATCAGAAAGACTACACTGATACTGTAGCATGGTATGTATGAAGAGAAAAAAAGAAATGATCAAGAGGTAACACAAAAGATTTCTGAAGCTTAATTCACTATCCAAATGCTTAACTGAGCCTGTTTAAGTAAAGCAGACTCACCATGGGCAAAACAGAGCTCTATTTAGAAACACAGAAGCATACACTGTACTTATAAAATGCAGGTTTGCTGCAGAAAAAAAAAAAATCCACAACACCAGAAAAAAACAAGAATCTAAACTCCATAAATTATATCAGTGAAAATCCACACCAGCTCTAAAGCTTCGTGGAGATCTGAGTTCATATGGTGTGTAATAGGGCTTCCCAAAGCAAAACCCAGTGCACCTGAAACTAACATTGTTCACAGAATGACTTATACTTTGCATTAAAGTAATGACAAGTTTTATGGAATTACAGGACTTCTGCTATTTGCAAATTAAGGTGTAAATGATTAATAGAACAAATACCTCCTCCCACTCCCCAAGGTATTTGCTAGGTGATTTTAAACAGGCTACATATACTTACAATATATTTAAATTAATATATATATGGATCACTATTGCATAAAATTAAGTACATCGTAAAATGCTCAGAAGAACTAGAAAAAGTAATTGGCAAGATAATAAAGGGTGTGTTTCTTCCAATTTCTGGCTTACCACGTTTAAAAGTAAGTGCATTAACATTTCCTTTTAAACATCACTCTTCTCACAACTCTAGCCCCAAAACCACAGTTCCAAAAAAACTTCTTTCACAGCAAACATAACATTTACTATGAATGTGCAATTAGGTCCTAATCGCTTGGATTAATTACCACATCAGGGTTTACAATAAAACATTTATTGCTCACACTTCCACACATTAAAATTAATTATTTAAAAGAACATTAATGTTATAGCGTGACATCTTAATTTTCATTATATAAAGACTGTTGCATGACACAGATAAATGAGGATCAGGACCTATGCTAATTCTAATAATTATTAAGAAATATAGTTGAAATATGGACAGTTGGTAAAATCTAAACAAAGATATTTTCACTTAAATTAATTTGGGACACAAAAATTTTCCGGAGAACACATTGAATACAACAAGCTGTGTAAGTGCTTGGCATTAATTATTATAGTCTTTCTTCAAATCCAAAGGGGTGAGGGGATACTCCTAACTATTAGCTTTTTAGAGCCAAATACTATTTACACTAAGTTCCTGTTTATAATGAACGCATGAGCTCACACGTCAGAAAACCACTTCTAACAGCAGGACCACTACTGTAACCAGAGAAAACAGTGTTAGTCTCATACTGCCAGATCTTACCTCCTCAGAGGAAATGTCTCTGCTAAGTCACTATATTCTGTAATGTCGTATTATTGTGGGAGTATCGGGTTTCTGGATAAATCTCACATGGAAAAAGAATTTTCACATTAGGGATCAAACATTAGAATATCCTTAGAAATATTCTTAGAAATGACCAAACATCAAGCAACTTTGAATTTATTCTAATAAACCTCTGGTGGTCCATTTCAACCTGAATTTTTCTAAAAGTCTATGGGTTGCTAGACCTTTGCATATTTGAAAAATATGGACCAAAAAAACCATGGGCAAAGCATCCAACCTTCTATCAGCTCTAAATGAGTATTTGAGAGCAGAGCATCTCAGATACTGCATTTACCTTTTACAATCATGTAAGAAATTAGCTTTTTTACTCTGAAATAACCACCACAAAAAGTAAACGTTTTGCAAGTGAATGATGTAAATGCATTAGTAGAATCACAGAATAGTTAGGGTTGGGAAGGACCTTAAGATATCTAGTTCCAACCCCCCTGCCATGGGCAGGGACACCTCATACTAAACCGTGTCATCCAAAGTAGACACCTTAGTAGAAAAGTAACACCTTAGAGGTTAAGGTCATCCTGCAGCCCTTCATATTCACATGGAGCTTCCCTGAATTCCAAATGATGAAGTCAATGAGATCTTAATGCCTACACCCCTGTATGCAGACAGTCCTTTGGACAGCAGTGAGCTCTGCTACAAGAGTACTAATTATGAAAAAATGTTCCCTGCTCTTGTTTGCCCTTTACTTGAATCTCTGGCCATCCAATTTGTGTCACTGAAAATAGACTAAGAAAAATAGAAAGTAAAACCATCATAATGTATTTAACAGTGTTAACTTGTGTGCTAATTAATACACTAGAACCATGATTTTCTAGATTAGAATCTCAATGAACAGCTTTAACATATTGGACACACATAAATAAAGACAAATGAAAAAGCACTTCTTTTTAAATCAGCATTTAAGCTCATGTTTTAGTGCTTTTATAAGAAAAGGAAGTTGGGATCTCTCAAAATCACCCTCTCAGTTCTGAGAGTTTAAATCCATTCCTTATGCTAAATAAATATCATTTCTACTTTTTAAGAAGCCAAACTAGAACATTTTGGAACTGTATAATAAATAACCTTATTTTAGGGAATGAAAATTATTGGTTCATGACAAAGTAAAATGCAGCATGCATTCCTCAAAGCAAACATGGAAAGTCTCTGTCTCAAGTTCTTGTTATATTTTTATGTATATGTTTCAATGACATGCCTTTATTTCTAGGAAAGCCTGATACTTAGTTTTTTTTGAGTTTGCTCTCTTTTTAGAACAGCTAACTATGGAAATAAAGGATTTTCTCTTTACTCCTTTCTCTGCAACATCTCCTTATCAACATCTATGTTCTTAGCCAGTCATGGAGTCTAGTGAAAACCCTAGCACAGCAGAGTGGTATCAAACAGTTCTACAAATAAAAGGAAAAGAAAGTGACACAGGTACCTCCAAGCCAGAACTCAGAAGCCAAGGATAACTATTTTACATTTCTTTGACTTTCTGATACTCAGAGCTCTAATTTATTTCAGGAAGAGCAGTGGAGACACACATCAGGTATTCTGACAAAACTTACACTGAAAAGCACAACCTACATGATGCTATTTAGAACACATTCAGCAGAACAAAATTAAGCTTAAGAAGCTCCCTTCTGAAACAGATGTTTGAATACTGCTATAAATCACAGGACAATATATTCTCCTCTCCAATAGTCAGGTCTATCCATAGCAATAATGGTTGTTAATCAAAGGGTTAAGTAGTTGTTAATGAAATGTACAACAAAAAATTACTTGACAAGATTCCACCCTCATTCCAATCTCTACCAAAGCGTCAAATGTAATTATAAATTTTCAGCAAAGATGTCAGATTCTTATGTTAATCTTTGCACAATCTGACATTGCCATTCTTCAACTTTCATAGATGTGAACAGTTATCACTTTGTTTATATGTCACCACAGACAACATAATCAATAGTTTTCATATCTTTCTGTTAATACTTTTTGTTAAAATGAATTTTTTGAGTGCTGCTTACTTTTGTTCCCCTATGAAACTTGTTACTGCTTGAATAGAGAGTACTTTATCTCAACAATAAACATTATAATGTATGATAAGGCAGTCAGGAAAAAAAAAAGGTTCAACATTTTTTTCAGTCACCATTTTAACATACTCTCTCCTTATCAAATTAATATATAACAACAGTGACACAAAAGCAACACAATAGATGGCTTTGTTCACTTTAGATGTACTAATCTGAAGTACAAACTGCCTTTCACTCCTTTTCCTTTTATGCTCTATATTTCTGTAGAAAGAAAATCTTACTCCATGAAACTCAATGCAAAAAACTTAGAAATAACTGGTTTATAAAATATTACCTGTCCTCATCAAGAGTTTACACAAGATCCACGAACAAATGGATTGTTTGTTCATTGTTTCCATATACAAATAGGCACCAGGCAGGCTAGATCATATTCCTTATGATCCATCACTCCGGTCAAAGTACCATGTGGGCACATTCAGCTCCTGCAGTTCTATGGCAAAACTCCTCCAGCTCTGCCCACAACCAGCACAGTTCCTCTGTACTGGAAACAGACACTGACAGATTTTCATAAAGGTTGCAGATGACACTTGCTGAAAATTTGTTTATTGTTGGGTAGTGTAAAAGTTGGGTAGTGTGAAAGTAAACTCGATCGTTAATGTGCCTATCTATATACCTGTTCTCCATTGATGTTATGTATCACCAATACTTATAACTCCATACTTTTTTTTAATCAGTCACCAAGGCACAAAATAGAAATGTAAAGGGGAGAATAAATTTCTTGCTTGCATAGTCTTTACATTAGCTTTTACAGATGAGCCTCATTGTGCCAACAGCAAAACTGGTCCTGGTTTTATAATGTTTGCTGAACTTAAATTTAGAAATTAGCTTTCTTGACGTGTAGGCTGATGGGAAATTTCCCTTCTGGACACCAAACAGACACAACTGCTCCAACAGAAAGAGCTTAATTCTGAATTATTTAGTTTGGGTCTTAGGCTCTATCTTGACCAAACAAGTACTTCAGACACTAAGTACCCAACAAAGAGAGTAAAGCTTTTCTATTGACAGCAGCCAACTGATTTCTTCCAGTGTGAACTAGAATCATTTAAGAGTCTGCTTTATCCACACCTTCCTAGCTTAAAACTGACATACATAATCACAGGAGAATATGTCACCTAGCTGCTAGGTTTATCCAGAGGTAATGACTGTTACTAGAAACTGCACGCTTGGCCTTGTTTAGAAGCAGTTAAATTACATGCTTCCTCTGGAATGGGAACTTCAGATCTGTAAAGCTATGCACTTGACTTTGTAAATCAAACAGTACTGAAGTCTAGTCTAATACACATACGTAACCTCTGAGTAATAATACTGTGGTATGGTTCAGGCTGCTGAAAAAGCAGATTTCAGAGAATGGGTTGTGGCACAGCAGTACTTACAGCATACATATAATAAACAAAGTCTGAATTATCTTCCGACACTATTTACTACCGACAAATTGCATTCAGATGCGCAGGAGTTGCAGAAGTCTGTGAAGTTGCTTTTCTGGCATCTATTCTCCAAAGTGATGATTGCTTATATCTTACGTACCCTGCCATATCCCTGTCCACTCTAACCTCAAGAGGAAAGGAACTTTCGAATATTCAGTGTGAATAACATTCCTTGGAAAATATTCAACAATCTCAAGACTGTATGATGCATTGTAGAATTTAGATATTTAATAGCACTGACGACTAGCAATTTTCCACAATTACCACCATAATAATTCTGTGTTCTGAGAAGAGGATACAGATGACAAGAAGCTGTTTCAAAAACTAAACTTTTAGAAAATGTCTTCTGAGCGTCTGGTGTTTTGTGACAGGAATACTTGGTCTGCTTTTCTGACTGCCTGTTACAAATTTGTCTTTGCCTTTGGATATTCTTCTTATGGCAAGAGTCTGTTCTGAGAAGATTTGTACCTTGGTTTTACTACAGTGAATTCTGTATCTATTCAGAGATTATGCTTTCCCAAATGAACATCCAAGCCTATTAAAATAGTCTGCCAACACACTGTGAAGATCTGGAAAATGGCACACCCTCACAAATGCCAGATGTAATTCTGCCCACAAGAAAAGTCAGATGGATTCCTCCAATGAATTCCTACTTCTTTTGTCTGCCTCTTGGTTGATATATGATACCACTGCAGATGTATTCAATTTTAGTAAAATTTGTCCCATCAGCTCCATTCTGAAAGAATTTTCAAATTTACCCTAACTTTGTGCATGTTTTGTTATGAGTTGTTCCTAAGCTGAAACCCAAGCATTAAGTTTTATTTCATTTAGTTCAGCAAGGTCCATATCTGGTCAGACAATCTTCTGTGTGCTTGCAAAAGACAGCTGTATTTCACTGAAAGTGTTTGGATATTTGGGCTCCCATTCAGTAAATTTTTCTGGTCACACTGAAACTGGAATTATGACGTCCACTTTGGCAGATTCTGAAAATTATCGTAACCAGCAGCAGAGTGCAAACACTAAAACCTACCACAGGACTACATGCAAGACCCAAACATTTCATCATGGCTAGCTCTTCAAACCCTATCAGAAGCTTTGCTAAGGAAACAAACTGTAAGAATAACATTCTTTAGTGGTTTTAGCTTTGTATCAAAAGCTTCCTAAAATGAATGGCTAATAACGTACCTCGAACTACAGAGATAGTAGTAAATGTGTACTTATCTTTGAAGATACCACTTAACTTCTTCATTCCAAAGACATACCTAATGTTAAAAAGTGTATAGGAAACTCACACAGTTGAGAGCCAATAGTTGTCTATGGTTTTTGCTGAATTTGACACTAATAGAATTCTAAACTATTCTGAAACCCTCATGTCATGAAAATCATCACATAGTAGTAGAAAAGTATCCATTAGAAAGAAAATATATATATATATATATAGCAATTAAAGGTCACTTTTTGAAAGGTTTTTTGAATGAACATTTACTATGAATTAAAGCATGATAATTTACAAGCACTTATATACATTGAGAGAACAACGACAGTTGCTCCACATTTAAGATTTTCCTACAGCTAGATGCTGAGAAGGCTAGGTCAAAATTTTTGAATTGGAAAGTGTTAAGATTTGACATTGAGCTAATATAGAACAATTTTGCACTGAATTGTTCATACAATTAAAGACTGATGAAATAACTCCAAATAAACAAATAGAGGAAACAAAATACAGGTCTACAAACTTGCTATTTGTTCTGCACTGCTTCATGTACAGAAACTAAGCTTCTAATTCAACTTGTCTTTGTGTAATACTACTCAAGTGTAAAAAAGAAGGTGTTTTGTTTCTAAATATGACATTTTTTTGGCATAATGCCCAAATAACTTAGGATTCTGAAGATATTGTCCACAGTCATCCTCCCACTTCTGGTCATTCATCTTATTACTAGTATTAGATGAGACTGATGATCTAGAATGTCCTTTGTGGTACGTTTTTGTTTTCCACTTTCCTCCTTCTCAACTGAGAATATCATAGTTAGATTCTATTCACATTTAAGGGAGCACAGAGTGTAAGAGTTAGTGATCCTCACTGGGAGATGCTTTTCTGCTTGGAGATATAGTAGGGAAAAATACTGTGTGAGAAGCAGGGAGATGAATTTTTACACAAGTGTGAAAATGAACTGGGGCAACTATTTTTGTCACTGTGGTGTCACAGCTGGCCCTGTGATAGATGAGTCTTAGTCCACATATGAAATGAATATATACTAAAAAACTTTATTAATAGGAAGTATTAATTTCTTCAAGGTGATAACATATCTTGGAACTAAATCAGATGCTGCTCAATGGCACATAGGGGATAACTAAGTATTATTATTTGAGTGTCTTTCTCACATGAGAAAAAGACAATAAAGATCCTATACATTTCAGTTCTAGCAGATAACTATGCAAAAGCACATTGGGGTTTCTCATAGAAATAGAAAACCTCAAAAAGGGGCCTTTAAAGTTGGCAAAATCAGTAAATTTAATCTATCCACTTTCTTTTGACCTTTAAACCTGACACGAAAAAAGTGTTCAGCAACATAAATTTGATCTCTGAAGGCCTGCTGCAGATCTCATTTTCTGCTGTTTTTCCATTAGGCATTTATGGGACTTGCTGGTGTTACAGGGGACTAGTAAAATGTCGAAGTAATCCTGCAGTTCCTGTGTATGAATTCAGCTTTTCCCTATGAGATGACAACATTTTTTTTTCCCTGCCAGGACTTTTTCAGATACTGGAGTGTAAGGCTAATACTGTAGGTGTGATGTTGTCTTTTTTTCATTTGGTAACATTAACCAGATCTAGCAATTCAAGTGTTGAAACAAAAGAATTCTTTCCTGAGCCAATAAGGTGGCTCACTGCACATCTGCACTAATTGAAATTACAGCATGGCTTTTCAGGATAGGAACTGTATCCAAAGCATACAGAGGATTTGAAGATCTTGGTTGTGTGTTTGTACATTCTCTTAAGTGCAGAGGAAACCAGCTGCTTCCATTTATGAATTGTGCTGATACATGTGCCTCAACGTACCAATGACATAATGTGCAACTTAGCAAGCTAAAGATGTGCCAACTGTTTTAACAAGGAAAAAGAAAGGATGGATATAGAAGGCAAGACAATGGAAAACTATTTATGATAAAGATATCTAATTTTCAAGTAGCGCATTCTAAAATTTATGCTGTAATTCATGAGGGATTTGAGTTAGATGATAAAAATAGCAGGTTATTACATCATGTTGTCCTTTCATCCACTGATAATGGGCGTTGATTCTTTCCAAGTTCCCCTCTGCTATCTTTCTGGCTATTGCACTGTTATTCCTTAATATGGCCATCAACTTCCAACTTGTATTCTCTTTCCATTCCTTTTATCCTACAGCAAATCTTTGATACAAGTTTGCATCACCCAGGCATAATCAAAGTCTCTAATAAAGTCTTCCCAACCCTGAAAACCTAAGTACTTGTTTTGTCTTCATTAATCATCTTACAGTAGCATTGGCCACATTCTTCTTTCTGAAGTTCTCTTTTTCTCTTGACTTTCATAACTTTTCCCTTTTTTGATACTTTTATCTCTCTAGCAACTCCTTCAGCAAATCTTTTGAAAGATCCTCCTCAATGTTACTGAACATGGTTCTACAGGTTGGTTTAAGACATCTTTACACTGCCTCTACCTCTAGCCTATTTCCAGGTAATCGTTACCAAATATGTTTTTCAGCTGATGGTGGGGAGACCTTTCTCTCTCCCCATTTATCTCTGTTCAAGTCCTGATTTACTCTGTCTAAGCCAAGACTCACACTTTCAAACCACAGTCTCAGTTAAGTTCTTTTTTTTTAGGAATTCACTTTAATTATTTGGACAGATTCTGCATAGCATTTCCTTCATTTTTCAGTCATGCAGCTTAAGCCGAGCACACATCACCTTATTCCAACTGGCCTTGAAAAAGAAATAATTTCCTGCCCATATCTAATCAGATCACTTTCCATTCACATCCTCCTTGACTGAGCCAAGTATTCGGTAACTGGCTCCTCTTCCAAGCTTTCATAGTCATTCATCTTAAACCACATTATATGTGAGCATTCACCACAATTACCTATCTGTTTTTAATCCCATTCTGTCCCACAAGCAGGTAAAGTGCTTCCCATAAACCTCTCCTTTCCCAGATCCATTATAAAACTTCTAGCATTGGAGATAACAAGATACGCAGACCAACATCACTATGTTTGTGCTTCCTACTGTACGCTTTACAACAGAAAATATTTATTTGTGTAGCACCCCAACAGGGCTTGGATCTGTCATAAAACTCATGGAACTACAACAACAGGATGAAAAAAGAAAAAGTTAAGTTTGTGTGACAGGTTATAGAGAAAGCTCCAGGGACCGACTGGTAAGAGAGAGGGGTTTTGATTGTGCTTTACTTGATGCATGCTCTCATAATAATGACCAAAGTCAGTTCTGTACACATCCTACAATTGTAGTAAAACAACAGAAGAAATGGAGGGGGGATAGCAGAACCAAAATCAATCATTATTCATAATTTGATCCTGGAAAATCATAACTGTATTTCCATTCAAGAATTAAATACTTCACAATCAGGATCCTGACATGCTCTCTAGAAATGTAAAATTTGGTTCAATCAGTGACTTAACTTCAGTGTCAACACAAGAAAATTAAGATCGTGGTCACATATGATCATAAGCGTTCCTTTGAAAAAATTTCATATAATTAAAGGTGCTAGTTTCCACATCAAATTCCACTTTGGATGTGGTTAAATTCCAGCTTGGTTAAGTATTTCCTGTCTATTTAATTTCATCCTGTAGATCCAGCTGCACATAGTTATTCCACACTTCCTGTCCTAAACTATCACATAGTGCCGTTGTGAGTCATTGAGCAGCTTCATTCTTTTTGATTTTTTATATGATGTATCAATTAGGTCACCTAGAAAGTGCTTTGAGAAGTTACAAGAGATGCCAGGTTATATCCCTAACAAATAACATGTTGTGCAAACATGAAACCTAAACTTTGAAAAGGTAATACAAACCAACAAAGAATTGGTAGAGTTTGGCAAATTATGCACAGTCTGCTAAAAAATAAAAGTCAAATAAAAATTATTTCCAGAAACACAGTTTTCAGAAAAGTTACTTCAATTTCCTCATAAATAGGCTTCAGTTTCTATCGTGGCATTAGGAAAAAAAAAAAAAAAAAACCAAAAAAACAAACCAAAAAAACATGAAAAG
>NDXB01003135.1:27889-41630 GCA_002631895.1 Agapornis roseicollis
AAAAAAAAAAAAACAAACCAAAAAAACCAACCAAAAAAACATGCAAGGAGAATTACAATTAATGATACAAAACTCAAAACCTGATAAATGTATTTTTCTATATTTCTTCTCTTTCACTTCTTTGCATTAAATAAAAAGTAGGTGATAAAAACACAAGTATGCCCTGTCAATCACTTAGTAATACCTTTAGCACTCTAACAGCTCACAACCAACCAGAGAAACCAAATCCTCAAATACCACCTGGTCTACAAGCTTAAAAGCATTTTAAAAACACTGATCAATATATAAAACTGAACCATATATAATCCCAAAGGGAACCAAGTAGTTTTTATTCTACAGTCAGAGGTAGAAATAGAAGTCTGACTGTCAAAGAACTTCTTGCCAGCTCCCACAGACTTGGCAAAGTTGGATTTACCAAATAGGCTGTGGCTATTGATATTTTTTCATTTGGGATTCAGTTAAATAATCCAGTATCAGTTTTTCGTATCATTCTTCCATACCCTCAGCTAGTCATGACAACAAAGCCCTCTGTGAACTAACTCAGAAACCAGCATTCTTTGAAAAGCAGAATGTCATAAAATCTTCTATTATTGCATGCGAGGGAAAGAAAAGACATACTGCTCCAGCCATGAACAGGCAACACTCAAGACCATTACCAGAATTACTGGTGTTCCTAAGTGTTATCCCTGCATACCTCCCACATGCAGGACTACCCGTGTCACAGACACCAAGTCTATGCATGAAACACGCAAAACATTTCTGTAGGACAAGAATGTATTGCCAGTGTGAGTGAGCAAAGCAAAAATATATCTAAATGAACAATAAGTAAAATGTTCATCCACACAGGAGCTGTCCCATGGCTCTTTTGCCATCTACAGCCTAAATACCCAATAGGAAAATTTACCTGAAGATGGCCTCAATCCCATTACTTCACACAGCCGTTTCTGATTTTACATCTGTGTGTTAGGCCCAAATTCCTGAAGCATGTTTGTTCAGGCTAGTAGGGAAGTTCAGTCATATAGGGAAGTTATGGCCATTCTTGAACTGAAGCTGCACCACCTGAGCCTCTGTGTTATACCCGTGACTGGATGGACTCACAAGAACTGAATTACCAATGACCCTCTCCTGACTACTGCACTGATGAGTAAAATCTGCTATAGCTGCATAAATCAGCTGCCTCAATCCTTCCCTTTCTAAGGGTTCTAAGAGCTTTTAATATTAAATCCTCAGTGCACATCATCTCTAGCCACACAATCTGCTGGTTGGCACATGGTTCTTGTGGGGAAATGAAAACGACATGGATGTAACTTCAGCAGAATGCTTCCTCTTAACTTTGATTGTTTATTAAAATGAATAAACTCTTCTTAGTATATATGCATCCAATTAGGAATTGAGCTCTAGTTAAGACAGGCCCCTGGACATGACTGCAAAAAAAAAAATTTCTGCATGAAAATGATATCTAAATGAAGACTAGTTGGCAGCATCCTTTCCCCCTTTTTAAACAACAGACAGGAGCAGCCAATTTCTTATTCTAGTTTCATCCTACAAAACTTACATGAAGTCCATCTACACAGCGTTGCCATTTTCTCAAGAAGCCTAGCTCTAACATTGCTTTCCTTTGGCAGTTAACAAACCTAGATTTCACCATTCAAACAGGTTTGAAACAAATTTATGTTCTTAAGAAAGTCAGTGCTCACTGCGCCTCAAACCCAAAATGAACACACAAGATCAACATATACTGCCTATGACACCACAAGGCATCAAAGGAACTAATCCATTTTCTCCCAATACCAGGGACATGTTAGTAAGACATATTGCATTCATGGTATAAGGCATTTAATGTCTGCAAAGACTTGTTATAATTCCTTAAGCATGTTTCAGACTAATGAAAGAGCTACTGCTTTTACAATGCAGATCAATGCTTACATGCACTGAACAGCTTCCTTTGACTTTATTTATACAAATCAAAAGTTGCTCTGGAGAAATGGTAACAGCAAATTAAGTAAACATAATTTCTCTTTCATTTACTCTTCTGTAGATCACAGCACTCGATCACCAATAAAGTTCCTCAGCTCTTGAGTGAGGAGAAATAAGAGAGCTTAATAACATCAAAAGCTGCAAACATGTTAATACATGCAAATGAATCCATGAATGTAAAAAAACCTGGATACACAGAGCCACACAACAGGGAGACACCAGTTCAGCTATTTTCACATTCAACTTAAAATCACTTTAAACATACACATAATGCTTTACATCAGTGTGACTTGAAATAAAGTTTACTTTATTCTTTCTAAATGTATTTGCTGATGTAGGGAAACATGACCAAACAATGAGTTTCCATTTAGCAGTGGAAACACACAAATGATATTTGCTTTTTTATTAAAATAACATGTGAAAGATGTATTACAGATTGAACTTCCTTTTGGAAACTTTAGCTGCCCTGGGAGACAACACAGCCTATAATATTTCTTACTAAGAATATCCATAATAGTTTTGGAAAGGTCTTAAAATAAAATCTAAAATATGTATGAAATATACGTTTTTCATTATTTCCCCCCCCCCATCTTTTCCTCATGAGCTCTAAAATGCCAATTTGAATGTTTCAATATTTAATTTGAGTCAGTTAGTCTTTTCACCCTTTGCCTTGTAGAACTTTGGAGGGAAAGGTTGAAAAGCTAAAGAAAGGGGGAATTTATCTAATTAAAATGAAATCTTTTAATGATGTTATGAAACCACTCAGAGCAATGTTTTAGATTTGCTCCTGCTGTTGTTTGAAGCTGTGGTGTTAAAAATGCCCTGGTTAGAGTTACAGACTGTTCTAAAAAACTGTGAGGAATTTATGTAGGATTTAAAACAGACACATGCTTTTAAAGTTGAGAACCTTCAAATACTACAGCTAATCCACACAATAATTCAACAACCAACCCATGCTCATATTCCTAACAGATACCATATGCAACCTGTAATAAAAACTGCATCAAGGTATTTCAAGCAATGGGATAATTTCATTTTCCACTTAAGAGCCCTATTTACTTTTAATTAACAAACTACTATAAGGTGCATGAAAAATATTCTACCATTTCGCATACAATGCTTATACTGGAATAGGTGCTGACGATATTTTAGTGAATAAAGAGATGGGGGTATTAATAAAATGCATTATGATAAAATAAGGTATCACTTAAATATACATGACAGCCATATGCCACGACACTTCCAGCTTTTATCTTTTTTGTAACTACAACAAAAAGAAAGATAGGGTAAAGTGGCATATCTGGTTCAGGAGTAGCACAGGTATAAGTTACAAAGCAACAAGAAAAGCAACCTCCACAGTTCAGTGTCATGTAACTTGTAATGGAAAATGGTGCTCTGACAATACAGGAACAAAATGTAATGATACACCGAATTTAATGGTTTAGTCTTTGCGTTTTTCTACCCACTTTTTCATTTACTATCCCCTGTCTCAACATCCTCCTCTTCCCTGAAGATTACAGGTCTTCTGGATTTGGACTTTGTCACAGGAGTAACTGTGGCAATAAGGTATTATACAAATAACAGGATGCAATTCCTCTTTTGACTGTCTCTTTGGTTAAGCAACATATTTAGTTGGTTAAATAATTAGGCCATTGCTAAATGTGAATATTTTTCAAATGTGAATCTAATTAGCCTAAGTAAAGAAGGTATTTCATGGGAAATTATTTTTTGCCTTCAAGGAGATGATTCTACATTCACTGAAATTGTGTCATCTTATTAGCACTCAGCTTGTCTGGTATATGTCCTGAATGATTTACTCTTGTACTCTGTTCCAAATTACAGATTCAGTAGCTCCTGAATATTGGCAATCTTTACCAAGAGTCTCAGGATTTGTAGTAAAATGCTTCACACTGTGAAACCAAAATTTGACAGCTTTTAAATAATTTTTAAGAAGTTCAATAAATCATCCTATTATGTCAACTGAAAATTTTCTTCAAATGAAATAATTAATTCTTCAATATCATAGCGGGAACATGATGCTTTTGAGTGAGGAGATTCAACTTCGGATCAATGACGTCCATAACTGCTGACAGCCATAAGCTATCAGGTCGCCACAGAAGAAAGACTGTTTCTTCCCCCATTTCCTTAAATAGTCAAGGAATATCTGACCACTGTCAGAGTGTTTGGCTACATGGATTTTTGCCCTGATCTACTACAATAAATTTTGTTTTGCAAATGCAAGCAGTTGGAAAGATTTTAATGTAGCCTTGGGCACAGTGGCCTTTTATTCCATGCACAGTTTATAATTCAACAGTGTATCTGTTTAATAATCACAGCATGCACTAAACAAAGTATTTAAACTCTTCCATAAAGCACCAAGAGCTTAGCAGTAAATCCTAAAGAGAAAATAACAAGACAGTAACACAACTTCAGGTGACAAAAAAATCTTGCATTATCCATGCAAGGTAATCTTAGCATTTTTCAGCATAGATTACCACTCATGAGAGCATGGGGAAAAAAGCAAGGAAACAAAATGAGTGAATAAACCACATGACAAAAAAATGAAATTATGCTGATTAAAGCACTTCATTCCATAGCCCAAATTTTGGGTGCTATTTCTACTTCTCACCTGCCACATTCACAACCTTTTTTGGACTGTAGAGCATCATCTCCTCTGTATTAACACATCCACAAACTCCAACAACTTATTAGTGTTTACTGAGTGGAAGGATGATCAGTCCATCTTGACAAGTGTAGCATTCACATCTAACACATTTTAAACATATTATTTGGCATAGAATGCTGTATGTTAGCTGTGACTCTCTTTTCCAATGAGTTTGCTGCTTTCAGGTTCACATTAATCAGTCAGAAATAGTGAATACAAGAAAACATGGTATGACATCATAAACTGCTATGGACATACTCCTGTTTGATACAGTTAGGTGGATTCATTTAGATTTATAGTATTTTAAACAGCATAGAGGCAGATGTGTGCTTATGATTCAGGCCAACTGGCTACAAGAACAGTCAAAATCAAGAGTTGTGTAAGTTATGTGCTGAGCCTAAGTTAGTTAATAAGTACATCTCAGTAAAAAAGGTACATTAAGACAGGCTTAGTGCTGTATAGAATATGGCCTTTGAAAATATCAGAAAATGGCATAATAAACTTGCATCTGCTTGGAGTATGAAGAGTGAACATGTGTCTGCTTACTTAAGCAGATATTAAATTTGTTGACTGGAGATTATGGATAATGGATGATAATGGGTAGTTCTACAGCACACATTTTGAATTTTTCACTATTACACATCAAGCTTTTCCACCCCTGAACACCCTCCACAACCACAAAATTTTCCTCAAGTTGTAGAATGCAAAGCTTCCAAGATGAGAAAGCCACCATTAAAATGATCCCAAATAACCTTGATTCTATTCTTTTTGAATATTCAATATTACCATCATTATCACATGTCAAAGCCTTCTCAGGTCTTTGTGTGAAACAACCACTTACTTCACAGGATCACTTCCTGTTTTAGTGTAGAAGATTAAGCAGGGTGCTGAATTTTGTATGCAGTTTCTGTTGTAATTTTTGGGTGTAAAATTCAAATAACCTTTTGTATAATTTCAAACATCATCAGCTATAGTTAATTTACTTTTATGAATGCCATTGTTCCCTTTATCAAATGTATCTGATATGTATATCACATGTATTTGATACGTATATCAGTATTGCATTAAATGTTTGCAAAGTGAAGCTGTCTGAAATCTTAGCATATGCTCATATTTCAGCAAAAAATGTTCCACCATTTTCTGTCACGCAGGGATCATTAGAATCTGTAAAGAATTGTCACCACAGAACCCCATCTTTAGTCTGCTTCTCAATGACAACATATTTACTTGTGTAACAGCTTCAAGAAGTTCAAAGTAAATATCCTCAAACCATTCACTCCAAAAATGACAGAACATGCCCCTCCTTGTTTTCCATAAAGGGATGTTGAAATTCCAGCTCTATGTGACCACTTGCTTTCCAATGAAACTATATTCTTGACCTAGATGTCAAAAGAAGTTCAGTAACTCCCTCTCTGCATGAGACTGTACAATGAGATTATCTTGTATTTTGAACCCACATGGTACCACTTGAAGATCTGTATAAGCGGCAAAAACCACCACAGAAGTGGATATCCTTTCTGACTTTTCTAATATTTAAAGATGGCACCCTTTTATATATGGCCTGTTATACACATTAAAATCTCCGTAAAATCCTGCCTTCTGGACTAGATAATACCACTGTAATAGGTGTAAACCCTAAAATATCTCTAGAACTGTCTATGAGAAAAAACCTGTCTGAACAGGAACGATTCCAAACAAAATGCACAAAGCAACCCCCACCTCAACACTGGATTCCTTTTGTAAGTTAAATGTATTTAGAAAGTTTCCTTAATTATGATAAAGTTCATCAAAGTTCATTAACTTCATATATATAAAAAACCCACAACTTTTCAGAGATCAAAACAGAATTAGATTTTTCTTATTCTTACAAATTAAGCATTCCAATTAAATAACTTCTAAATTATTGCTTAATTCCAAGTCTGAAAGCTGTGTTTTTTATGTATATATAAACTACTCAGTAAAATGGTGCTTTCTTCTGAAGTTGTTTTATGAGCAGATGAAACAAAAATGATCATAAAATGGTGAAGTAATTTCTAAAAGCAAAATTATTGACTTCAACTGAAATGCTTTCTAAAGGTTTTTAATTGCTCTAAATTTGTGAAAAACTACCCAGGAGATCAACAAATTCATATCAATGAACTGCATTATGCTATTGAGAGAACCCTTGGCCTCAAGCCAGGGAGAACAAATAGAAAGGACCATTTTCACTTGGCTGCAAATTATCAAAAAGCAAAGGGAAAGCTATGGAGTTAAAGTGACATGTTTGTATGGTGGGAAAAAGATCAAATATTGATCGTCCAAGCTGAGGTAATTAGAGCAGTTGTCAAGGAGATGGGATGCATGTCGTTAGCCTACAGAAATGCATCTTTGTTTTATATTGAGTGAATTAGCTGTACAGCAGTTGGCAGTGATTTTTTCTTTTCCTTCTTTAAAAGGCTATACACCATTCAGTAGTAACATATCCCAGTAATTAATTTTTTTTTTTTTTTAATTAAACATATACCAATACACTTTAAAAGCTTATTCTAAATATTGAAAGTTTTCTACATAGACTTTTATGGGCATTTTGTAAAATAATGTTGTAAAACTTGCATCTTTATGGTTTATACCAGTGTAAAACACCAGACTAAATGAAGAGAAAGACAATCGCATGGAACTGAAATGCCTGCTGTTTTATTAAAACTCTTCAACCTCACCATAGGTAGTAAGTCCTTGAAGATTAATGTCAGCCCACTGGGGACTGAAAGCTCACACCACCATGGACACCACAGAGACCCATCTGCTGGAGCTGGTTCTACTCATGCATTTCATTCAGCAGCTAACTGCTGCCGCTTTCCTAACAGCCCAACCCATAATGCTGAGTTCTCACAGTGTGCCTCCCCTCTCCTCCAGCAACCAGAGACGAGAAGACCTTAGGCTGACATCAACATCTTCTGCTGTGGCTCACGCTTTGTCAGCAATCTGCCTGGGACACTAAGTGGATAAACATCAGAACAGAACAGGGCCTCTTCTGCAATACATGACTGCAACTTTACTAGACTCCCCAGAAAGACATGGATCAAACTGCTAGCAATTTCATCCCTGCAGACTGGACATACTTCAGTCATATAATCTACATTGGTCTCAGTGATGAAAGTCATTAGTGATAGGACATGTAATCCTTGTGACAACTAGGAATGCAGAGACTATATGTGTTTGAGTCTCATCTCCTTACACAAAGAGGAGGTGTTTCTTACAGACATTTAGTATATCTCTTTACCTAATAGTCTAGTGGCAAAAAATACAAGCCCACTGCAAAAATCCAAATCAGTTCTCCAAATGATAACACAAAAGGCAAAATATGAAAGACTTCAACCCATGATTGTAAAATGCCACCCAAGAGAAACAACCCACCTGATACCTAGCAACTTGTATCAGGAACTTAATTTCTTATCTCAGGAATTCCCTTCACCATCATACAACTATTTAAGTGGTTTCACACTTTCAATTATAAGACTGTTCTCAGTTGTGCATAGTTTTGTCAAACTTCCCATTTAGGCCACAAGTTGTCAGCGCTCAACGTCTTCTTTAAGCTAAGATAACAAACTTTACAGGAAATTTTAAGCAGAGGAAATGAAAAGAAATGCAGTAGCTCTGACTTGAATTCAGTTCTCCACAGGATGACAAACATGGGAGAACTATGCTTTATCTTAATGTGCTGCTAAAATATTTTTAAAATAATAAAGCCTGAGAGAAATTAATTTTTATCAAATCCACGCTTTATTTATTTATTTTTTCCCCCAAGGAGAAGTCACCTCTCCATTGCTATCATCTTGCAGACATTTCTCTCACAAAAATCTGGTCTGGAAACTGTCTGAGAAGAGACCACACCAAACAGCCACCTTTCAGCAGGACACTAACAAAGCCTTGATGATCCTACTTTTTGATTTAAATACTCAGCACCATTAAAAAACTTCTTCAGAATGCACTAATGGTATTTTATTTTCTTATAGCGTAACATTTTTATACTGTTCAAAAATTCTAAGAATTTTTTATAAAATAAAAACAAAACACAGCTGCTCGATTCACTAATAAAACCCCAGCATATTAAAATACGTAATGAAATAGCCTGTCTTTACTGCTCTGCCATGTGCTTGCTTTATTCCTGGTAATTCAGTAAAAAGAACCAGCTTTAAAAGAAGCAGACCAGGTACTGGAATTGGTATTTTTTGCATGAGTATCTCTTCCCTTTAAGAAGAGCTGTACAGAATGCACAAGTCTTTTGCTTCCCTTGGTCATTTACTCTCTCCTACACAGGAGCAGGTTCCTAGAATTCCTATTTGTTCGAAAAAGGAAGTAATTATAACCACTTAGTTTGAATACTACTTTTCTTATGAAAGGCAAACTTACATAAAAAACCTGAACCAAGTACAATATTCCATTGTTGAGATGGAGCTCCATAACATGGCAATGCTTTATAAAGACTTACTAAGCAATTAGACCTCAGACTGAGGGACTAGTAGCCATTGGGCTGCATGTGCTCTCTGAAATACTTAAATACCTATTTCACATTTGCATTCCTGTCATATCCAAACTGAGAAAATAGCCTTTTTAATCTTTCTGCCATTAGAATTTGGTTGAGAAAGCAAAGGCATCAAAGTAAAAGCTATCCTTCAGACTATGAAAAATTATAAAGAAGAACAAGTTCTTGGTCAGATTGTTAGAGAATTTTATTCCCTTACTGCATATAGAAAGAAAACTTATATTTCTCACTTGTCATTAGAGTAATAACTTCCCAGTTCCTCTCAATGGAACCCCAAAACAGCACAGCTCTGATATTCCGTCTATAACATACTTGGTCAATACTTGTCGTATATAACAGCAAAATGACTCAGGGCAGTCTTGTCCTGCTAAAACAGTATTTTTACACAGTATACTGTAAGGTGGTAGGTATCCATAAAAAAAGACATCAACATTGCCCAGCAGGTGCCATGTAGTGGTAAAAGAGCCATATCGCAAAGAATATTGCATGGGTACTGTTAGCTGAATGTTGAAAAGATGCTGAATTTTTAATGTAAGCAACTGCATATTTACATTGTCATCCTGATCAATAAATACAGTATGCTTGTCAGAATACATGAGCAAGAGTCAGGATTTCAAATATCTTCATTTGTTATGTTTACTTGTTTAATCACAAAAAACCTGATCAGATTTGCTTATTAGCAAAGCTAAGAGTTTCAATTCACAGTAAATACCACACATTGTGTTTGGCATAATCAGATGTTTAGATCTGCACAGTACTTCTGTTTCAGTACCAATACTGAAATTATGATTCTTCTTACAACATAAGCCAATTTTTGGCCAACAAAAATGTTGTTTCAATAACAAGCAGCTCTTTTACTTACTACAGGCATATGACAGTTGGCCTCTGAACAGGAGCAAGAAAAGGGCAGAATTTTCCTCTTTGTGTCCTGCTCAAAATAGCGGACCTTTAATCTTATGGCTTAAAAACTGCATCAATCTCCCAAATCTCTCAAAAAATAAAGTCCAACAATGGGCTCTATCTCAATCTGCTTAATAGAAAGGACAGTTCAAAAGCTGCAGAAAAGAACCCAGAATATGGCATGCACTGCCCTTTAGTGGTTGTAGAAATTCTCACCGATAAAAGTACACAACTGGTAGTTTATCCCAAAGAGGAGCAGAATTTACTTTGTTTTTATGGAAAATTCTTCTACATTTTCCCCAAAGATTAAGGTAACAGTACTCCGCACACCAAAACAGCATAAAAACTATTAGTCTCATTTCAATGTGGAAAATACTTCAAGCAGAAAGGTGACTAAATGTGCCATGGGTTCTGACTGATCAAACTGCAGAGTAAGAAAGCAGTAGGCTTGAGATGCCAGAAAAAAGAGATAAGCTGAAATTAAAGAGAAGAACAAACTCTTCTGTTCATCCTTGTAACACTGCACACGGTCTGAAGGATTTTTTTTAAAAGGACTTTATGCAGGGCTGGGCTGTACAATACCAACTACTTTTGAAACCTCTATTGGTGACCATCAGTATTACCAGACATGCTAGTAGCATTCAGTACTGAACCTTTAATTTTTTCTTTCAATTTACTGAAAGCTTCATATAGAACACTTCACATTTGTTTTCCCTCTTGTGCCTTTAGAAGGTATTGCTATCTGACTTCAGAATATATGTATGACTTCAGTATTCTTCCACAGATATTTCTTGTACCACTCACAGTTCCAAGACTGCAGGTAAAACAGAATTCTACAGGCCAATGGTTGCCAATTAATTCCTTAGGTTACTGTAAAAAAATGGAAGTTTTAATAGAAGTTTAAAGCCCATTTGAGGGAAGAACGGCCATTTCAGGTTAGTAATAATGTGAAATAAATTCGGCTTAGTTTTAAGGTCTGCTATGGATTAGCTGTCCAGCCATGACTGTCATGTAAGTTGTGTCTTCTACATGTTCACAATATTTCAAAAGTGCACTGAAATGTTCTAACAGAAGGGTTATATTCGTTATCGCTACTTAAATGATGTATCATGCATAGAAAATTTTCAGCTCTGAAAATGAGGGATTTTATATTAGTTATCCAACAAATTAATCTCCAGGACTGCAGAATTTTTGTCTGAAGTTTCTCATTAACCTTGCACGTGATAAATGAAAGAATGCCATCCTGTATGTTCTTCAAAGCTGCATTGAAATAATTTTTACTTTGAAAATCCTAGGCACACATTCAAAATTACAGAAGATGGACTGTTGATCCTGAAAATATCAAAGTTAGCACCAGTTCCAAGCTTCCACGTATGTTGCAGATTTGGACCATGAAACTGCTGCATCTTCATGGTAATTCTTTAATTTCAACAGTGACCACTTTGTTTCAGTACATTTTTTCTGCTTTGATCCTACCAGTAAAAGCACTCAGCAATTCACAGAAAAACAGAATGAAAAGTGATGAAAATACAAAAGTGCATCACATGCAATTTTCCTCTGGAGTTACCAATAGACAGTACCTGCTTTTTTATTACACTATTAGGATGTCATGCAGTTAAAAATATTGATACTTTTTAATTCCTGTTATTTCTTATTGTGTAAATAGGAGGAGATAAGCACCCAAAGTCTTTGCAAAAACATTTCTTGCTCACTCTGTGACCATGTGGACTATGACAGAAATTCAGTCTCGCAGAGGGCACTCGTTACCTGATTTCCTTTGGTATTTCAACACATTTACCCAGATTCTAATTACACAGTGATTTTATAATGTTGAATACAGAATGACCTTCCATGGTATTTATTATGAATTTCGTATGAACTGAGACTCTAGTGGCAACTGAAAACGATAGTAACTGTACCAGTTCATAGGTATGTGTCCTGCCAGGAAAAGACCAAGTAATAAGAAAGCCTTCAAATCAGTCTTGCATCCCATGTGTGACTGGAACACTAGAAAATGTTTTAACTTCATTATGTTAAAAGTTCTGTTCAAAACCTACATCGACACTTTCTTAGGTACTTAATGTATGCTACCAAAATGTAAGGCAGATCTACATTATTTTCCCAAAGGAAGAAGATGCATCTCCTGTTTGCAAAGAAAATAAATCTAGATTTTTAAAAAACTTGTGGATTGCTTGTTTTTTCCTAGCTGTCTCCTGTACAAAAAAAAAAAAAAAAAAAAAAAAAAAAAAAAAAAAAAAAACACAATTTTTTTTTTTTTACAACCATCGTGATTTTGTGGCCCTTACATGGCAGGCAAACTTTACCAAACAGAGAAAGAAAAGAAAGCAAGCATTCAGGTAACTTGAGCTTTTACAGGCACATACCCTCTCACTAACCTCTTGGGGCTTAATNAAACCACAAAAACACAACCCAAATTTTTAGGTCTAACAGGGAAGGGATTGAGACTTTGTAAATGTATAGCCTTGTTCAAAGATGGAATGGAATGGAAGCTTGGTTGCTTTTTCCTCTTTTTCTTCTTCAAAAAGATAATTAGGAAGAGAAGCATAGTGGTAAGCAGAACAATTTTCATGCATTAACAGGTCATTGATCAGCAGATAAAGTAAGAAGATAAGACAGCATAGGTAAGTAAGTCTTCAAAATATGCATCATGAAAACATTATTACTCAAAACAGATATTCATGCTTCTAAAAAAGTTATAAATTCAGTTATTTTGACTATTTTCTCAGAGGTAGCATAGCCAGACTAGATTCATCCTGTTTGAACTCTGCAAAACCCTGAGTTCACTGTGTCCTGTTGGATAAAGCACTTGTGAAACAATGGCAGTCAGCTGGGAATACTAGGCAGAAGGTCTTTGGCAGAAAGTAGTTAATGAATCTGGGCCATGACATCCAGTGGAGAACTTGGACCATCTAAGGAATACCAAGGAGTTAAAATTATATAACCTTTAAGTTATTATGGGCTGCTTTCCAAAAAAGCATGACTTCCAATACTTGAGCATGCAAGCCATATTTCATTTCTGGCTCAATCTCACTCTGCTGTAATAGTTTAATTTAGTTGAACTAGAGATTCTCCTCTGCTATGAAGAACAAGAGCTAGAACAATACAACTGCAGCAAAATTAATTTGCAATTGATGAGAGAGAGTAAAATCAGTTTCCTGAAGTAATTCTGCACCTATGTGGGCTTTTTGCAAGTTCTGCTTGCTGCTGAAAAAATCCCAGCACTGACAAAAGATGCGTTTTTTGCTAATAACATATTATATATTACTATGATTCTTATTAACTTAATCTCAAGTATGTGTTAAGGCTATTTGCATGACCAGGAAATGAAGTTTGCATTGACTTTCTCTGTACTTTAAGGACTGGGGATACCAAATCAAACCTTCTACTGAGTAAATGTATCCTGAGATTACAGAATCATAGAATGGTTTGGGTTGGAAGGGACCTTAAACATCATTCAGTTCCAGTGCCACTGCCATGGGCAGCAACACCTCTCATTAGACCGGGTTGCTCCAAGCCCTGTCCAACCTGGCCTTGAACACTGCTGGGAATGGGGCAGCCACAGCTTTTCTGGGTAACATGTGCCAGCCCTTCACCACCCTCTTAGGGAAGAAGGTGTGCCCCGAGGGCTCACCATATTGACTAAGGGGGGGGGGGGG
>NDXB01003135.1:48091-61242 GCA_002631895.1 Agapornis roseicollis
TTTTTTTTTTTTTTTTTTTTGTGTAATTCTGGGACTAGCACACTTATTTCTCTCGCTGTCTGTAATATCTCTACCCAACATAACACAGGATCAGTTAACAGTCATTCACCAAGACTCTTTGCCTTGCCCACATGATTTGGAATCCCTGAGCTGAGACAGGACAATAAATGAAATACAGTTAGAATTACATGGTTGATGGTCAAAGACACTAGGACTGATAAAAATGACAAGCCTAGCAAGTAGTGATAGCTTCATATATATAGCCAATTCTATCAGAGAAACACACTTTAAAACATGCCTTACTCACTGTTTTGGGGATGCTGTCTCAATTTGAGCTATTATAGCTATCTTTCAAAGCAACATGTGTAAAGGCAAACCAAAGGCAGATGCTCACCCAGAGACTTTACCTGTGTTCTTGAAAACTTTTCAAACCAGAATCCAGGGAACCCTAAATAATTTCTAATTCAATAACAACTGTGGTGCAAAAAAAGAATAATGTTAGTTATAATATAGAGTAGGTTTCTCATAACCCACTCTGAATGATACGTTACCATTCAAGTGAAGCATCTGAAGTTCATTTCTCATTTTAGCTTTCTTGTGCTAAAGACTTTTCCAATCATATCTTTTGGCAAGAGCTGATGGGCAATATATACTGCTTGAATTAGTGTTGCTAATTGTACTTACTCTGTAAAAATAGACACTTCACTCCAACCAAAGCTCTGCTGGCTGCAATAATGGGGCTCACATAAAGGGCAATCTGCAGCTCTCCATTTGTTCTTATATAAGCTGTTGGTTTATATTTTCCCACACAGGCTGAGCATCAGGTATTCACATTCATAATATTCTGCCAGAACTTGTCCCTCCTACATCTCTGTCTTAGCTAATTTATTTCTTCTATCAAAACTAAAGGCAAAAGTAGCAAATAGAAAGAAGGTGCAGCACAGCTGCTCCCATCAGCTCTGTACCCAAGAAAAGTCTCTCTGTAGACTACCAAGTCTTTATCAAACTTTCAGTGTTTCAGTACCTTTTGGAAACCAAGCCACAATTTCCAATACTGAGCATAAGAACAGCTATACATGTTTAAGTGACGCTCCATTTCCTGCCCCTACTAATGGCCATGAGTGGACACACATAGGAAAATGAAGAGTAAGGTGCGCATTTTTAACACTTCCCCCTTGTAATATTCTAGACTCCAATTTTT
Source organism: Agapornis roseicollis (assembly GCA_002631895.1). Classification (NCBI taxonomy): domain Eukaryota; kingdom Metazoa; phylum Chordata; class Aves; order Psittaciformes; family Psittacidae; genus Agapornis; species Agapornis roseicollis. The sequence goes on from NDXB01003135.1 coordinate 49,293, forward strand.
TCCAGTTCAAAAAATTTTCTAAGCATGCTGTAGTTTGTCTTATAAGGCAATACTCAGTGCATCCATCTTCCAGGAACTTGTCTTGGAAGTGAACATTCTGCACCCACAACCACCTATGGCAAGAGGTGCCACACGTCTACTGCCTGTATTTATTTTGAATTTGGCTTTTACTAGCTTGACTAAATAACATTTAAGTCTGACCTTGGAAGAGGCAGTCAACAGTCAATCCTAATGTATCTTCTCAGGCTGCAACTGATTTTTCAGCTTCTGTAGTCTCCTCCTTTCAGCTGTTGTTTTTTTTTCTTTCCAAGCAAGAATCCTTCTGTATGCTTATCATACAGAAGATATTCTTTTATCTTTGCTTATTTTATTGCATTTCTCTTAACATTTTTCCAGTTCTATAGCATTTGGGAGTTGACAGCACCAGAACTATAACCATTATCCAAGGTGTGGATTTCTGTGATGACTTAATGATGTTTGTCTTTTGTGCCTTGTTCTATAGTCCTTGCTTTATAATTCCTAATATTTGGGTTGTCTGAGGTTGTTTTTTTTTTGTTTGGTTGGTTTTGTTTTGTGGTCCAGCCAGTCAGATGAGAACTATTCCAAGTGCCCTCTGCTTCCCCTGCACCAAACATAACATAGGTGTCAATTCCTCTGTAGAGTCTTGCTTTGAATATTGTTATATGGCATTTCTTCCTAATGTAGGCATAGCTGTATTACTTGGATAACCCTCACTCACGTTAGTTGAGTCCTTCAAGCACCAGTTGGATTTCCCTTTGCAGAAGCCATACTGATGTCTCCCAAGTGGACTGTGTTTAGCCAGGCATCATTAATTCTATTTTATTACAGCCTCTACTAAATTTTTCTGGTAAAATCCTCCAGTTTACATGCCTGTAATTCCCTAGAAACTTCAGGGATTGCTTGAGCAACAGAATTATCTCTAATAATCAAAACCAAAATGTTTAAATACTTGCTAGGGAAAAATATTAATTCAGAGATTCCTTTGTGTATGATGAGAATCCCCAGACAATGTTTTCTAAAAGATAAACACACTCATTTTATTCAAGAAAATTAAATTAGAGATGTCTTTATCTTGGCCTTAGATAAGGTAATAACAGATACAGTTGCCAATCAAACCAAAAGAAAATATCTTTGTATCTCAAGGATATTTTCCCTTTGAACTTTCTGGACCCCCCCAGATTACTTTTTTAAGTTTTAAAGCCATATGATTGAATACAAACATTCTCTACAGATGTGAACAGAGCCACGTATGCTGCTTCCACATCAACATTCAGGAAGGGAACAGTCTACCTCTGTTCTTCAGCTACCACTGAAGAACATTTTCTGGTAGAAGGATGAAATATAACTGCATCATCTCTGATTGCCACAAAGCTGCAGCTTGAAGGCATGTGGTATCTATTAAACACATCAAAGCTGCTGAGAAAGAAGCAAAAATATCTGACCTGGATAGTGCCTATCAATTATCAATATTTGGGCAAAAAAGACCTAAAGGTTTATTTAACAACAGCTCTGAAAAATCAGTTCAGTAGCTCATAGAAGGTCTTTTCCAATAAAGACTCCCCCACTCACAATGACAAGGTATTTGTTGCTTCTAAAGCGTTATTCCCAGCAGTCTCATGCTACTCACGATCACCCATTGTTGGAGGGTCTGTCTGAGCCACGTTTGGCTAGAAAGCTGGCTGTGTACATGAGTGACCCAGCCATGCTGGTTCATTGCTGCAACATAAGCATCTACCTGCTTCCATGTGTTTGGATGAGATCTTCTGTATGCAACAACTGCTATCTTAGGACTTTTATTTCCATTAAGCTCTCAATGGAGCCTCTTGCAATCTATTTTTACATGTGTTTTGTGTTAGTCACATTTGGAATTACCCAGGTTATCCTGACCTCCTCATTAGTCCTCATTACATTATTATAATTGAGAGTTGACTAATTGAAACCATAGGTGCAGTTTTACAGCAAGACATACTTTTCTTGCAATAATGCACAACTCCTCATTCCTTCCTCCAAGGAAACCATAGGAAATTCACAGCCAGCACTCTCCAGCAGAAAAGTTTTAGATATTGATCATACGCAAAAAATATACCAATAACTACAGGAATTATCGTTTTCCTTCCCTTCACCTCCCTATTCCTCAAAATATCATTAGACACACATTTCTAAAGACATAATAGCACCTCAGGAAGGCATCATACAGGAGATAAAAAGGAGAAGGGACATCTACCTTTGCACCTCACATAATTTTTCACTTTCCCTGGGGGATGGGTAAGAGCCTTTCAACATATGCCAGAGCAGTGCTAATTGGTGCTCTAATGCACCATGGTTACCTTCTTTCAACAGCTGTTCTACAGCACAGAAAGCAGAGTTGAAAGTGCTCCATCCTTTCAGGCCCAGATGCTCCCATCCCCACCCCCAGCAGACTTCCAGGCTGCAGTTTTGGAAAGCTATGGGGAAAAGTGGCTGGAGGGGCTTGTTACATTGCCTTTGAAGCTGAAGATCTACTGCAGAATGAATGCACCACTACAGACCTGCCCTAACAGACACTGCATAAATAAAGGTAATTCCAATTTTATAAGTAATTAACCCACCAAATAATGTGCAATTTTCATCTTGTTATGGCACACTGCAAAAGGAAAAAAATATAATAGACACGTTTCTTGGAAAATTTTCAGATTTATATTTCTGTGTATGTATCAATTTTTACCCAGCTACTACAAAACCATCTACCCACATTTAAATGAAAACCAACTTTTAAAACTAAGTAGTACATTAATGTCTTGGAAGTCCAACATAATAATGTACAAGCATAGTGGTATTAGAAGAGGGGGTTAATAAATATGCCTCATATATATCCTTTCTTCTTTATTAAAAATTTAAATGTGATGTAGATGGAATTAGATCACAATTAGTGGCACACTTTTATTATCAGCAGTGCTAGCGCAAGTAATTCCTAACCTCCACCTTCCCCAGTTGCTCATTAATATCCCTACAACACAGCCAGTTTTATGGGAAAACTGTTTGTGGGGTTGCTAGGAGATTGGCTAAAAAAAAAATAAACACTTTTTTTCCCCTTTCTTTCACCCGGCTCAGTTCATCGCTGAAATTCAGAGCTCAGCCCAATAGATCATAATACTAGACAAGCAAAGACACAAAGTAAGGAGAGGGAGAACACACTTGGGCCCACTACCCTCCACAAGAAATGTACGGACAACCTTTCCTGAAATTTTTTCAGACACTGAGATGTGAACACTGCTGTCTCATTTATCTTTAAGAATATATTGTCTCTCTTGGAAATGTGGTAAGCACTTTTTAAAAAGAATGCACTTGCACATAATTATACAACCAAAGTGAACCCCTTAGCAATTTTTTTTCCAGATGACGAAATGAATCGGGCCGGAATTCACACCTTAAGGCCTGAAGGTATAAGAGAATTAGCCCAGGTGGGCCCAGACATTTTTCTGGAACAAACCACCTATGGCACTTAGTGACAGACACAGAAGCAAAGTACACACTGCATTGCTATCCCCCATCCTGGCTGTTCCTTTCAGCTAGTGGACTTTTCAAGCCCAGCAGATCCTCAGGACAACGAGCCACCCTAGCTGGACTCCAGCCCTTCATGGCAGCCACAGGCTCGGGCCTTTGCTGTCCCTGAAAATGATTCATACTCAGAATGATGTTTCTTTCTATGTCTGCTTCTTTACAGTGTTTCTTTTGAGTCTGAAATCACTCTTAAGGATTCCTGTAACCTTGAGTGTATATGGATTATTTGGCCTGTGCATCCCTAGTTTTTTTTCTACACTAGCAGAAATGTGTTTCAGCCACCATCCCCTTCTGGCTGGACTGATTTAGGTTCCTACCTCCTCAGGTAACCCAAAGGAAATGCTTCCTAAGAGGTCAGTGAGGAAAAAATGCATCACCGCCTTAGTCCTCAGGAGCTCATTTACCAAAACCTAATTCTTACGTGTCAAGTAAAAATTACTATTATATTAACATTCCCAATACCAGTGAATACATTTTATCCCTAGTTCTAAAGTGACAGCAAACAAATATGGATGTTAATTTGAGGAGATGACACATATTTAGGTGAACACTGGAACTGGAATGGGGAGGAAGTGCACCCTGAGATTTCTTATAGCTCCCATAGTCTGATTTGTGTATGTAGTTTGTACAGGTACACACTTGGGATAGTCAAAGCTTTCAAATGGCACTAATTATTATTGGCAAGTTTAAGTATTATCTTCAAACTATCTCTTTACAACACAAATGCTAACAAAAATCTTAAGCACCATAGAAGGCAGTCTTACAAATAAGGAATAAGATGTCACACATTTTTAAGTAAATGCAGAATGCTTTAAGCATTGTTAGAAACATAACGGTGACATCATTTTAGCCACCAACAGAGGTGTGAAACTTGGTCTCACCTACCTGAGTATCTGAGTGCTATTATGCAATGTGTTTTGGAACATCCTTAAAATGAGACCGATCAGGTTAACCACACTCACACTCACCAGTGAAGCCATAAATAAAACAGCAGATCCAGCCAGAGCTCTAAAACTATTTTATAATTCTGAAATTAGTGCTATCATGCACTTATGACATACTTGCCTGCTATATAATCATTTTACAACTAGTTTTCCCTGTTCCCCCAGGTACCAATAGCTTTCCAGATAAATTAACTTCTAATATGTTATGGGAACATTGTTATTTTGGGTCAACATTTTCAATGTGAACTCATTGTCTCCATGAAGCAAAGAAATATTATAATCCATTAATATCTTTTTCAACAAAAAGGATGAAATCTTCCCCTGGTTAGGCTGATAAACACTCTGGTGTCAAAACTAAGCCTCTTTATCATGATAACCCAGAGTAATGGTCTGTTGCTCCAGGCACTTCACTTTACAGATGAAAAATCAGTTCTGCTTTCATGGAATTAGATTAATGCCGTAACAGGAAATACTTCTCGGGCTGAACTTGCTTCATGCCTTCAAAGCTGGCTGTAAATTTAAAATACTTCCTGAACTCAAAAGATAAGACAGGAGAGAAGTCAAAAAGAAAAACAGTGGAATGACCCTCTTTCTGAAGAAAAATATTGCTTCCTGAAAAAGCTGTCGAAAGCTACTTGCTAAGGGCATTGTGCTCCAGAGGGCCCAAGACAGGCCTGGTTTAGTTGAACGTAAGGATTCTGGGTACGTTTCAGACAGATGCCATAAATCTGTTCCTTCCGTAATCCGCTCCGATAAACTTTTCTTTTTTTACTCATCTTGGCAAAAGCTGCAGTAATAACTTTCTCAGCTTTTAGCAAATACAAAACAGCTTGCTATTTTATGTACAATATTTTCAAGGATTACAGCTTTGCAAACTTGGAAAAATGCTGACCCCAAGCCTTAAAACTGAATTTCAACTCTGAAAATGGACAACAAGCAGCAAATTCAGAAACACCTTTATATATAAATAGCCTTACAATAAAAGATGCAAGGCATTCTTAAGAGTAATTTCACATTTATAGTATCAGAACCTGAAGTCTGATGCAAAATATTACCATACAGGCAGACTTTAGCAAAATCTGTGTTAAGTTTGTGAGGACAGAGTAAGTCTTCTTTTGTTCCATTTTCCATCAAACAGTATATACCAAGGAGTCACTCGTTTTTTTACGTGATATACATTTAAATGCATAGAAAATCACATCGCTAAAAACTCAGAATCAAGTATCTTAGTAAATTTTATGATTAAATACAGAGTAATGATAACAGTTATATAGTCAGAACTTTGAGTCAGAGAATCTGAGGAAGATAATATATGTGACTCCCACCCATTCGTCTCTTGACTAGATGAGAAGTGGTGGCTACTTGGGCCAACATTTTCACAGATCACGAAATCCCTTTTGCCTCTTATGCTTGTTTCACTCAGTACATTCCTGCAGTTGAAAAAAAAGCCCAACCCACTTATTGTCTCGCCTCCTTGTTCAAACTCCACCTCTGTAATATCAGTAGCCCAAAGACACATGGGTTTAAGTGTCTGTTCCTGTGCCAAAGCACCCTTTGCTCCATCATTAAGCAAAATTGTTACTTTGAAACAGTAAACTGCAAAATATGTTTGTTGACTAGCACAATACCTAAAACCAGCACAAAAGGGCTTGCCATCTATCTTCTTGTAAGCATTCCTATACAGGCTTCCATACTACATGTCAAGAGCTGAACGCTGTTTCTGAATGTCAACGTTACCCCCAGGTTTAAACAGGTAAATAAAGAGCCCATCCACAAATAACCCCCAATCTTCAAAGATCACATCGGATCCACAAGATGCATAGCCTGCAGCTCTCTAGTCACCTCTAAGCATCAATTTAATCAGTAGGAATAACTACAGAGGTTTGCTAAAGATGAGTGGGAGGTGAGAGAATGCTGTGAAAAGGGCATGTAAGTAATGCAACCAACTCAATTTGATGACAGAATTGTGTAAAGCATGCATTTACACATTTTTGAGAGATCAGCTTGAAGCTGAAACACACACACAGTTGTTTAAATGTTCAGGAAGACTGTAACAAACCAGATGCTTTTCTTAGTAGATTTTACATGAGCTTCTCACAGATTATAATTGGATACATTATTCTGCTAGTTCTTTCTGTAACAAGACTGCATGCTGAAATAAACCAGCATCGCAGCAAGATCTGCCATCTAGACAACAATTCCACCTTTGACCTTACAGTATGCTCAAAAGTCCAGAAAATAGAAAGGAAAAACCCCTCAAAAATCTATTTTAAGATCCGCTCACTATGAATTCTACCCTAAATGCCTGCTGTTCCCCTCACATATGAAATCCATTCATAATAGGCAGTTCTCAGAGGTTTTTCTGGAAGGATTACAACATTGTTACAGGTATTCTTTTTGCTTGTAAGTCTTCAGGATTAAATACTTTTTACCACACCTTAAACTATGGTAGAAACATACTGCAATTCACAGACAATCACGCTTAAGCACCAGGAAAAGGCAGTACTTAAAACAATCCTTACTCAAGTAAGATAACACTTTCAAAAGCTGTATTTAAATTTATATACTAAAATCATCCTGTGCCTTCCTGCCTTGTAAGGAACTGTAGGTATATGAGACCAGTTAATGCAGCAATAGGACGACTACCTGCCGTTGTTAAGATAGAACAATCTTGGTAAATAGCACATTGCGGGCCTTTAACTCTTTTAGCAGAATAAGGATTGATGGTTAGATGGTCCTCTGTGAATTTTTTCCTGTCAATGTTTTACTCGTATGACACATGGAAAAAGAATTCAAAGGGAAAATGTAATATCACATGTGCATATTTATCTGGGCAGCCTTATACAGCAGAATAGAATCTTGCCCAATAACTTCTATAGAAATAATTTATACTGACTGATATGATATTAAACAGTAAGAACATAAGCCTCACCAGAAAGCTCAGTTTAGACAAATTAAGAGTTTGCTTTTATGAAATGGCAAATGTATGAAAAAGTTAGACATTATAAAAAAAAAAGTAACAAACAAACAATGAAAGCAATAGTAAGACATACAAACTGTTGAGCTAATTTGTTTTGTTTTGGGGTTGGTTTGTTTTGGGTTTTTTTGTGTTTTTTTGGGTTTTTTTTGAGGGATGTATTTGTTTGTTTTACAGAAGATAGGCTGAATCTGAGACCTTGCATGTCCTACAAATAAACACGTTAGCTTCAATGTTGGGATTGCTGACAAGCATTGCTCCTGCAACAGGCAGCCATCGTGCTGGTATGGGATGCCAGCAGTTCAGAAGTATCAAATATCCATAAAACTCTCTACAAACTAGCACTGCACCACATCTCTGCTTCCACAACACTTCCTCACATTCACAGATATCTGTTAGTTTCCTCTTTCTTTCTGCAGTACAGACACTGATCTTCCTGCTATGAACTGAAGACCACACATGAAAATACTGAGACTACACAGGCCATAGGTCACTTGAATAAAGAACCGTATGGATCATCTGTATGGAAAAACACGAATTAAAGACACCACAATGCTAAAAAACACATTTCAAGACTCCACTTATTTGTTTTGCAGAGTTAAAAGCATCATTATGAAAGAATTAAGCTCCTTTGTGAAATGGAGCTGTCATGTAGAAACTTCAGCGGGAGACTTTAGCCTTATCAATTATTCACATGTGAAGGAAACTTTTATAAATTAACATTGCTCCTGTCAGAATGTTGTTATAATTGCATGTGTTTAACAAAATGTTGCCTTCTTCCACCTACACTCACTAGAAATAGAGCAAACATTTCAGTCTTTTCTTCAAGAAAAGCCACAGAAATACTGCTCTTCTAAACTTCATACCCTCAATTTAATAGAGAGGCATTTTAAGTCAGAGTAGAAGAAGCTGTATATTTTACTTCTTAAAGTTATATACTTCAATTATTGTAATACATCAAGTCTAGAGTAAGACAAGATCCATAAGCAGAACATGTGATCGTGACAGGCACCAGCTGTAACACTCATTCATCTACTGGTGTCTGTATTTGTTACAAAAGGGGTGAAAGACTTCACTTGAGTGAGCTCAAACAATGCTTTTCTGTCCCACATGGATATCACATCGATATCCACTTTTGTGAGAGACTAGTCTTCCAGAAAATATTTGTTTTAAAAGAAGAGAACTGGAATACACAATTTGTTTGCTGTATTTAAAAAAATATGCTTCAGTGTTTCCCCTGAGAATATATACTTGGTATTTATGGGCAGGCTTGTTGAATTATCAGCAATGACTTGGAGAAATAAACAATTCCTGAGGTGGCAGCAGCATTACTGCTAACCATGAGATCTTTTATGGACAGGGTGGGTTTTTTTTTCACGTTTCAAAGTTCAATTGAAAGTATGGACCTTGTCTTATGGACTGTTGCCCTGTGAGTGGTAACCTATAAGGGAAGGAGAAGACTGTCAGCTGGATGCATTTTGCCAGAGCAGAAAGTGTTATGACACAACACACAGTAAAATTTAAGTTAGAACAATTCAGTTCCTGCTATCATAACTATGCTGAATGTGGATGCTGACAAGCTCCACAGCACAACTTCTAATTCTCTGCCACATATAATTATGTGCCCCAAAATGATTGATTAGCTTTAACATAACTCCTTAGGAAACATATGGGATAGTGATTTAGCTTACTGATTTAACTAAATCTGGGATGAGACCCAGGAACCCGTGTGTCACACACAAGATACAGCAATGGCAGGGCATGCATAGTAACTGAAGTGCTATTTCACACATTGCGTCCACCCTCCCTCAAGATAAGCAAACCTTAGTGCTTCTACTCAAGCTTTGAAAACCTGACCTTGCTCTGTAGTGTAAATGTACATGGTGATGTCCTTGCTTAGTAACACAGGGCCCTTTTAGGTAGAAATCTCAATCTGAGTGCAAAAATTCTACATTAACATTTACTACTACCAGGTTGTACGTGTAAAGTTACTTCCAGGTTACTACCAGGACAAATGTATTCCTGTAATTCAAGAGTGGACACAGAGGAGGTAAGAATGTTTTTTGAAACAGATTAACAAATCTCTATGGAAAAAAATCTAGAAAAAGTATCTCAGCGCAGTCAGTCAGGGTAAAGCACCTGGACTGTTTATACTGTAGTGCCATTAAGACTATATTCAAAGAAAAAGAAATTAAATCAGATGGTATCTGAATGCACACATGCTCTTCTGAGGCCTGGGGAGAAATACAGACCATTCACACTTCACAAAAGCCATGCTCACACTGTTTAAGAAACTAGCAATACTGGGGGTTGGTGGGAGGAAAAGCATGCCAGCATGCCACAGCACATCCATGATGTTCATCTCTACCTTCCATGCTTTTCTTTGAAAGTATTTGTTTATTTATTTCTTACATTTATCTATAAAACTAACCTTACAAATCGTAAGTGTTCTGCACAAAAGCCCAAACTTGTGGATGCTCCACCCCTGGAACTGCTCAAAGCCATGTTGGATGGGGCTTTGGGCAACTTGGTTTAGCAGAAGGATCTAGATGATCTTTAAGGTCCCTTCTGACCCAAACCATCCTGTGATTCTGTGAGTATTTGCTGCTGTGAAAACATGGAATGATTTGTAAGGTTGATTTTATACCTTCACTTCGAGCAAAGCTACAGGCAATTGCAAGGGTTTAGGTGTAGGAGGGCACCACTGTGATAAATTCTTTTCAGGATATTACTGATTCATTGCAAATCACTAACTGTTCTGGCATTACGCCATGTGTAACAGCTCACATTTTATAATTACCAAATTTTGTTTTGCTGTGGGTTTTTTTTTGTTTGGTTTTAACTTACTACTTCTGGATATACAATAATCTCAAATTTTTAAAGCAGCAAGTTTACACTCTTGGGAGAAAGAATACCTACCCATGTATACAACTCTGTGGGTTGTCTAAATAATATAAAAACCCTACAGAACAACTTAAAGAAAACCCCAAACCTTTGCCGCCAATTCAAAAATGGGGTTAAAGCCATGTAAACTACATAGACTTTCCTTTTTCCATGTGGGATTTTCAAAAAAATCTAATCTATCTAGACACCACATACCGAACTGCAAACGGATTTCTAGGAAGCATACAGTCTTTCTTCAGCTTGCCCTCTTCTTCACTGGCAGCACCAAACTACATATACCGACTCAGGCCTCAAGTCAGGTACTACTCTCACATGCTCTCAATCGGTTCATTCCTTTTGTGTTTATGCTCTTAAAATCTAATGATTGATTTTTTGTTCTCTTTTATCTTTTTAATCTCCAATTCTCCATCACTTGAGTGTATATACAATTCTACCCTAGGCATTCCACAGCCATTTAAATGAGAAAAGAAAGGTTTTTGATTTTAATACAAAGGGCTCAAACTAGGAAACAAAATGCCACTCCCTCAAGTTTTATCTACTTGAGAAAAACTCATTACCCACCAAAAAATATGTGAAAACTAAATATTACTCACACAATTCAGTTACTAAGAGAAAACAGAAATCTAAGCACACATGGTGTATTTGGGCTTGTCCACACTGGAAAATAACTATACAGTAAAATATATTATAATACAGTTATGTACTCCATGGTAACTTCTGGAAAGACTATACTTGGAGCTTATCCATGTTTATAGTATGAAAGTACATCTTGCAGCACCTTCAGAGTTGTGTGCTTTCAGAGTACTCATGTAATAGAGCGTACACTATGCTATAAACTCATTCTCTTACTATTTCCTGGTTTCTGCAGGCAAGCCTTAGGGCTCTAAGGCTTTTGCACATATTAGTCTACTCCACTTCAAAAGTTAGATGCATTTCCTCACAACCTACCCACACTAACGAGATCCATATGTGGTCAGCCTGGCATTCTACATTCACATCGTTGCTCACTCCATGTCAACCATCTAACATGAACACAACCTTTCTAGAACAGCTAGCTTCTAGCATCAGGAAAGACACAGAGAACAATTGCTCAGTGTCTCTCAGACTATGGGGGCTAAAGGACATAAAATGAAACTACCAGATTGCAAGTTCAAAACAAAAAAAAAAAGTATTTCATGCATAGATTACTATAGTGTATGACTTAACAACCCCGGATTGCACAAATGCGTAAGTTCAAAAAACTATTATTTACTTTAATTTGAAAGACCTCATAATCCTCAAGAACTCGAGCAATATGCTATCACTTTTACCCGAGGAAAACCCTAAATTGCAGATTACTGAAAGCCTAGAGAGTGTTTTGTGCACAAATCCTTATACCATGTCCATGATCTCCTGCTCTTCCCTTAGAACTTGTCTTACTCTTTCAACATGCTCTTTCTCTCATTTTGTCCCACAGTTGCATTTGTCATTTACATTTGTTTTACTCTGTTGGAAAAAAAAAAAAAAAAAAAAAAAAACAAAAAATAAAAACCCCCATACTTCTGCAAAAAAAAAAAAAAAAAAA
>NDXB01003135.1:61318-74321 GCA_002631895.1 Agapornis roseicollis
AAAAAAAAAAAAAAAGAAAATGAACACTATCTAAATCCCAGTTTTAAATATGTTTAAATATCTAATAAAAGTAACATAAGAGGAAGGGAAAAAAAAGTTTACTTAATCAACATCACTGATTTAAAGCAAATAGAGGGTCTGAGGTTAATTTCTGGGTTTAAACTTAAAAGCATATCAATGGCAATAATTTTGTCCAACCCATGCCTAACAGTCCTATTAAACAACCTCCCACTAACTTTGGAAAGCACCTTCAACTATGAAGATCAATCAAAGCACAAAGTACTCCTAAACAAAGCATTGCTCTAAATAGCTCAACTCCCATTCAGCAAAAATCAGCTGTCAACACTCCTGCTACGTCACAGCTGGAGCACTATGGCCAGCTCCAAACCCAGACTTATCCAATTGCTTCCAAGCCGGTCATAAACAGCCACAAATGTGTGCGATATCAGCTTTGAAAGTGATACCAACTGTTGTGCATTTCATAGCAAGTTAAGTAGTTGTCTTCGTTTCTCTCATGTACACATCTTCTTAGGAGAATTCACTTAAATCCACAGGAATTTTCCTAAACCTAAATCCATTATGACAAAGCAGCAGCTTGAAAGAGTGCTTAACTTTGCACTTGACTGGCCAGTATCGGAAAATTTATTTTCTGAAATTCCATTACCTTTTCTGCTGAAGGTAGATGACAGGCTGTCTTTTATTAACAGAGGAAACTGCTGTAAAATGCAAATTAAAAATCCAAATACTTGCGATGAACATACAACACAGTGTCGAATGAAATTTAAACAAAATTTTAATTAGTAAGCACAGAGTATAATCAACATCAAATATCTGGGTGGTCTTATGAGCACAGAACACTCTCTTACAAAAATCTGTAGGTATACAATAAAAATATGAGAAAAAACAATGAAAAAATTACACTTAGATTTACTGCCAGTTTTGAATCACCAACCATACACACTCACATTAGCGCAAGGCAAATCAACCACTGTTAATCTGGGGCTCTTAACAGCCAACAGTCACTAAACTTCAACCGCATGTGTCTGGAGAAAATTATTTGTTTACTTTATTGTGCTTTACTAATTCTAACCTTTCAGGAAAACCGCACTGCAAACCAAACAGCATATCCCACATCCTAAGAAAGTATCTTAAGCATGTTGAATAAAAACACAAGCAGCATTACCTACAGTGCACTAAACTCCTTTATGACATGCCCCCTCTCATTTAATTTCCTTCCCTATTGTGAAAAAAAGTCACACTTCTTATGTATGACAACAGCTACAGATCATACTGTTTTTCAGACAATTTATGAGGTCCATGACTCAGTTTTAAAGGCCCACATCACTGTGGGCTACCAAACCACGCATCTCATTAGCCAGAAAGATTCTGAAAGTGGCAGGATGAATTTTACACCAAATTACAGTAAGCAACAGCAATCTTCCATGTGGCACAAGCAAATTAAACTGTAAAATAAAAGACAAAGTATAAGGAATATTCTCTATTGAGGTCTAGGGAGATGTAAAAAAACCTCATTCTCTCTCTGGAGATTAAACCAACCACTTTTTGCACTGTAAGTCCTTTGCTTCCATACACCTGAAATCCACAATTTTATTGCCAACATGGAGGTAATCTTTTTAATATGGCAAGTTAGAGGGAACAAAGATGACAGAAGAATGAAATCCAATTTTTCTGGCCCATTCTTAACATTATTAAAGAGAGTATTTTGGGGCTGAAGGATTGGTATTGAAACATTATGCCAAACCAGACTATACAAAATGAAACAAAGACAGATCAACCACATGTGTGTGCTTTTATAACGCATTTTAAAAAAAAATATTTTATATCAGACATTACAAGCTAAGAGCTTTTAGAAAATAAACTATAGAGTTCAATATAAAAACCAGCGTCCTAAGACATCTTAGGAAAGCTGTCTTGTCATCACAAGTTTTGGTAATGAAAAAACTTTGGGGCAATTACAAAGCAAAATGAGCCATTAATGATAATCCTTAACATCTGGGTAGAACTGGGTGGTTTATTCTAATATATTCTCAAACATTTGTGGCAATAAACACTACTGACATGGAAGATCACAGAATCACAGAATTACCAGGTTGGAACCCACAATGCTTCATAAGATTTCTAAAGCTTTTCATTCTTTTTCTTAAAAAAGAAGCTTAATGTGAGAACTGTTTTCACACCTGCTCCAGAACTTCTTTTTTGTCTTTTTTAATGCAAATGTTACTTCCTTCTAATTTGCACAGGTCTTATTTTCAAACCATCATCCATTTCAGGGCAATAATAATTTCTGAGTATTGCTAGGCAAACTTATCACTGAAGGCAAACAGAACTCCAAAGCAAGTACTACCCATGTAGAATCTAGAGCTAACATGCTTTATAAAAACTTATTCAACATATTTAAAATGTACTTAGCCAGAGTTCTTCAACTTGAAGGGGCTATAAGCACTTCCTAGATTTAGCCCAAAAATATGTACAGGATTGCCTATAAGATTTTGCCTAGTTCATAACACTGATTTTTAGTTTGTTGATTTCATAATAAGTATTTCATCTTACTTCAATTAAAATAATTAAGGCACATATCCAAAACAAGAATAAAAACAACATAGCTGATATATCTTTTCATTTAGCTGTGGTCTACTGTTGCCCATCCAGCACAGATGAGCCACTCTGCAACACTGACTTTTTGCTAGTGGCCATATCAACAGACCAAAGTTCCCATTATCTCAACCCCCCTTTTCTCATTCTGCTAAAAAACAATTTTTTTTTTCCATTGGGCATTTTGAATTGGCAAAACCAAGAACACACATATGCTACCTAAAGGGCACATAATATTAAGACTTTGGATGGTTTGCTTTTCTTGTTTTATGAGTTTTCCAGCTACCAGTGGAAGCAGCTTCCATTAGTTCCAAATAAAGCTACATATTTCATATTATTTCAAAATTAAATCCTAGCTACTGTTAAAATTATACAAATTGAAAAAAGAGGATAATACGGTGCTGTAAAACTGATGCAATATTAAGCAGTTTCTATCTAAAATAAAATGTAGGTGACTACTTTTAGCATTACAGTACATATGGTACTGATAAGAATGAAAAGACAAGATAATGATGGAACTTAGATTTTTGGAAGAAAGGTCTTACTGGCTTTCTAACAATACCACTCCTTAGTGTCAGGAGGAGGAGCAAATTACTTTCCAAAGCCCAGCTGATGCATCAGTTGTATATGCACAAAAACATTTATGTCATGAGTAGAAAGGAGGAAGCCAATAGCAAAGTTTGCTACTTTCTAATCTAACTGGGCTGAAATGAGGAGAATGGGGCGAAATGTGACAGTGCTCTTCCTTCCTGACAATATGTCACTCAGCACCAAAATATCCTGTACCCTGTCAAATGGTATGAATTATTCTCCCAAATGGAGAAACAAGAGGTGGCAACGAAGACTCGGACTCCAGGTTAAGTATATATATTGACTGTGATTCAATTATGGCTTTTTAGCTATTATAACCATTTATAGTCTTCAGTGTGAAAATGGAATTCATAGCCAGGGTAGCATGCTAGGTGTTGCCTTTTACATGTGAAAGTCTAAATCCATCTTGATTTTTCTACTTACTTAAATATTATTGCATGGTACAGTCAGGATTAAAAAATTTGCCTTCAGGGCAGATACTAAAGTGTTGAAACTCTTTCTAGTCAATAATACAGGCTTAAAGAGAATTATGGCGTAACAAAACTGATTTTCAAATCTAAAATCAATAGCTTGATGATTGAAGAAAACACAGTAAATGCTCCACCACGGTTCACAAATGTGCAAGCTGCACTCTATTGTATTAATATTACCACGATTTTCTGAAAATAAAACATTACAGTATGTTTATTCTTTCTATGTAAAAGAGTAACAGACATAATGTTATAACATGCCCAGGAGCATTTTTTCCTAACATCTAAATATTGATACTTTTCTTTTTCACCTCTAACACTTTTGTCTCACTTTTCATTATTGTTCACATCTTTCTTCTCTCACTAGGTCAAAAATGAAGAATGAGAGGTGCAAGACATCAATCTTTTGAACTATAAATCTGCAATATTAAATTATCAGCTCAAAGTTCCTCCTTGTCCTGTAACTCATCCAACAGCAGCCACAAGTGGATGTCTAGACAAGAGCAAATCAAGAGAAGCACATACGAAGCTTTTTAAACTGCCAACTTATTTTCAGCTTAGAGGATTTCCTACAGAAATCTGCAGTTGCAGAAAGACTCAAGTACTCTTCCGATTCTCTTTCCTCTCAGGTCAGTGGCAACATGACTGCTAGTGATAGGAAAATCAGCAGATGCCATCAGATTACCTTATTCACTGGTAAACTAGCCTCCACAGTCATACCAGTGTCAGGTGCCTCAGTTACATGATGTCTACATATCATTCTATAGTGGTTTTGCTGCTGTACCCCTATTGTCCAACCTAAGCTACCACTTCATCAACAGAGCAGCCAGTAATCACTTATTTTAAAAACAAAACTGAAATTAACTTTTCTCACAGATGAAATCAGTTCAACCTAGTGTTACATAAGAAAAAAAAAAAACAAACCCAAGCCAAAAAACCCCAAACTGTTCTAGCAAACAGGTATCTCCAAAAATGACAGCAGCATACTTTCTGTAAAACAGGACACCTGGTTAGGGAGCATGACTGAAGCATGACTTTAATATAAAATTGCTGTGCTAGATGGACCGAATAAAGCAGAGAATGTGCCTCCAATTACAGGGTTTTTAAATACCCTTTTATGATACTGACCTACTAAATGATAACACTGAATGTTTCTGTTGTTCCTTTTACCACTGTATAATACTTGGTACCAACTCTGCAACTGGACAGATTACTATGTGGACATTTTTGCTCAAAAGAAAACAAAGGTGACACCTGCTTTCAATTCTACTGACATAATTTTATCATCATACTGATAAAACTAAGAACTTATTAAATTCACACTCTGAAGGTTTGGAGGCTTTGTAACAGAAAGAAGTTCAATGATTTCAAAGTAATTAGAATCTGATTATTTTACTTAACGCATTTACTGTGCAAATGTTCAAACATTTGATCCTACTGCAAATCAGACCTCACAGTATTCCATATAGGAGGATATTGTAAAAAAATTAACATTTTCTGTTCCCCTTCCATGAACTACATTTTACACTTCTGCTGCTACTGAGAAATGCATTAAAGGCAGGTCACATGATTTCCCTCATGTCAACAAATGATGGCTCAATTAGGCAGATAAGAATCTACAGCCCTCAGCAGAAACTCTCTTCAGCCCATTCTCAGCAGTATAAAGAAGCACTTAGGGACAGCAGTAGTTCTGGGAAATGAATACTTGCTATCCTTTATTATACACACTCATTGAAAATTTCTTTTTTTCTTCAAAGAAAACTGGATCCTTCATGTTGTTGGAAATTTTCAATCACTTCTAGTTTGTGAATTTTTTCTACATTCAGCTACAGTTCATTATTAAAATCAATATAATGGTGAGGAATTTTAATTTTAGTACATTGCTCTGCTATTCTAAATTGTCTCTCCGAAATAAGATCTCTTAATAAGTAAATGAATAAAAACTGTTAAGTTTTGACTCCAGTCCTCAAAGGACAAGGGAAATTCATATTTAAAGATGAAATTAATTCTTACCTTACTTTGCTGTGATCAAATGCCTTAAGAACTCCATATACAAAGTGTGCCAATGACAGCAAGCCCAGTTATAAATGCCAATATTCTCTTGGGTGCTCTCAATGGATCATAAAGTTGTTCCTGCTTACTTCCAATTACTCATGCCATCTTCCATGCCCACTACCTGCCATTCTTTTGCTGAATTTCTTAATTTTAACCCTATTATGAAGAGAAATCTATTAAAAATACTGTGGTCTCTTACTTCAGGTTATGCAGAGATAGTAAGAACACTCAGTACCTCCCCTTCCTTTTTTTCCATTTGTCTCATTCTTTAAGATTTTATGACTCTCTATAATGCTTAGCCTTTACTTTTCACAAAACACCTCAATGTTGTTCAGCACCAATTATACTCCATATGGTCTTAAAAAGACATGTTCAGAGGCATATGCTGAGGCATATTTCATGCTAAATACTGTTAACTGCTGTTCCCCACCATTTTCCAATCTGCAGGAAAGTATTGTTATATTGCATCTGGCAAGACCATAGTTAGCAAAAAACTATTAGGAGCAGTGGCATTGTGCAAAACAACTTCAGTAATATCAGTATAAAAAGTGTCACAAGACAGATCTCATCTACTGATTTTCAAGGGCAAGACATTATTAGCCACACATGAGTGTGAGTTAGAAAGGTTTTTGCCATATCTATAGATTATGAGGTCTGAGTATGCTGATATTGATGGTGAATAGCATCGCCAGGTATTTATCAAAAGATTTTGACCAAGCAGCTACACTATTTAGAAACATGAAAAAAACCACATTGTCCTTAATCAACATAGTTCTGCCAATAAAAACCTCAGTGCAATTATGATTAGCCTGAGAAGGTGAGAGCATTTCTGCTAGTATAGCAGCTGTTATAAACTGCTTCCACATTAGGGTGCTTATGCTAGACAGAAGTGTAAATCCCCAGGAGGGCTTTCCACAGCAGCTGCATCAGCAAAATCCTTCTATTATGGACAAAATCTAATTGCCCTTAGCTTTTGTATAAGTCAAACCAGTGCAAGGATTAGCACTGGTGTTTTCGTTTTGCTCATACTGTTAAAAGGACATAATCAGTCAACCCTACCTGCTACCATGATGGTGTGGATAGGTCCCAGAAAGGAACAGTGTCTACCTCTGTTTCTCTAACTTCGGAATTTCTTCTAAAACAGCACTTATTCAGAGAATTAGTATTTTCTTAAATATTCCACCCAGGAAAAAGGAGGATCTCTCTTTTGGCCAAACTAGACAGTCTGGAGCACATTTACCAAGCAGGTGACCCACTGCGCTGCTGACTGACCATTAGCCCTGCAACTAATGCTCAGCCCTACCTTAAGGGCACAGATCCAATTCTTTAAAAAGAAACTGAGCAAACACCATAAAGATTCTCAACTAAAGCAGATGTTGCCTATGAAAAGTCTTTTCCTGTGTTGCACCAAGGCCAATCCAGGATCTGTCTTATGTCCCATAGTCTCTAACAAATGAACATTCAGAGCCTGTTTTGGGGATTAGTTAATTCCTGTTTCCAATAAACCTGGTAACATTTAGGGTTCACAGGACTCATCTCTTCTACTTCCTAAAGGGCCAAAAAATCTATTGCAAAGTTGTAGAAAGCCCAATCTGTAAGGCATACTATGCACACATTTAGCATGTTATCATTGAAAATCTGTGCAGAGGCATTTTTGAAAAATACATTTTTGTTCTAAGCACACAATTGCTAAACACAATGTAGCATGCAAATTTCATGGACATATTTTTAGGATAATGATTCGCTAAGCTGTAAAAACATTTTTCTTTTTAAAATGATAGTTACTACTTGCAGAATCAAAAAGTAGCCCTCTGGTTCCTATCCTCCTCGCAACCTCTGCTATTTCAAAACACATGTAGTCTACAGTGTAGGTCAGTGGCATTCAGTACAGCACGGTTTTTCAGCTAAGAGGAAGATTATATGTATATTTTACTATGTATACATATTTTAACATTCTATAATTTCAGTGCAAAAATTTCTGTCTTTGAAGTAACAGACTGCTCAATTCAAAGGTTAATGGTGGGACTCAATGATCTGAAAGGTCTTTCCAACCTAAAAGATACCATGATTCTGAATCATTCATCATAACTTTTTGCAAGGGGAAAAAGAAAAAGTTTGTGCACTGTCCCTATTATGCACGCAAATAATAACTGAAACTATCATTTTGACTTCAGATCAAGGAATGGGCTGCCATAAATAGCTTTTAATACAGCTTCCAGGTTACACATATGCACATAGTTTTTGCTGTTAAAAAAATAACCTTTTTCATGTAAAACAGAGCACAATTGCTATAGTACTCGTACATGGTCCTTTTAATGTAGCAATCGATGACAGAAACAAAGACTTGTATTTCAGGGCAATGCAAACTATGACATCTCCATGTGTTAATGAGACCAACTTCTTCAGAAAAAGATGGAACCCTAAATTTCAATCACCTGTACACAGAGTTGTGTCTACCAATTTAATATAAATTTTAGTAGTCAGCATCCACAATAAGCAAGTTACCTCAAATGAGAAAAATTCACAAATTCCAGTTTCAGGGAACAGTCTTAAATTAATTATTCTTTTTAAACCTTAACAGAGAAGTACTGAAATGAAAAATAATTCAAGATGGAACCAATACTATTCAGTCAGGGCTTCTAACTCCTCAATTTGCTGCTGCTTTAGTTTTGACATTTTGCTCTAAAAAGTTGACATGGTAACAGACAAAATCCTTGTGCTCTAATAAAGAGAACATCTAATACAGACTGACATGCAAGAAGACCTGCAGTAAAAATTTCCCTCACCCCTTAGATTATGAAGGCTTTCCTTTTTAATTTACATCTAAATGGTGTGTTAAGTCTGCCCAGACTTTACATCTAATTTGAGACCCACTGTCCCTAAAGGTAGAGGCATCTGAAACAGAGGTCTCTGCAGTGGTCTGTGGGCAGCACAGCGGGTCCCTGGCCTTGGTGAATGCCTCTTCTCAGACTGCTACAAAGCCTGATTCAACCTTTGCAGACAAGTAGTTCGCAAGCAAGAGACTTATTTAGTATTTCAACAGATTTTCAAATTCTACTAATGAAATAAAGAGCATGCCCTTTTCTCCTCCCCCCACCCCAATAACAACAACAAAAAAAGCAATATACTTTTAGAAGTGTAATGCAATCACAACCATTCTGTCAGAGAAAATTACTTGCTGGGTTTATCTCTAGGTATCTGTCAAATGCAAAGCACACACAACATCTTTGGAGTAATAACGATGTTTTATCATTTTAATTACAAACACTTTGAAAAAAAATTCCCTAAAGTGTACCAATTGGGGTGGTCTGAATTAACAGTAGGTTGATAGCCCAAGGGTAGCAAAAATAGATTGAGCTACCAAATTTCATAGTAGTTATAGCAGCTGTTTTGTTGCCTCAGGGAAGCTGGGTATTTAACAAAGCAGACAGCTTGGCATTGGCATCTGATTAGTAATGTGGGTATTGTTGGACAGAACACAGGCAGTTCTATTGTTTCATTGTTTGATTATGAATTTGGAGAGCTATGGCATCACTCAGCTTTTAGAGTTAGCCTCTCTATGTTCGCTTACAGGTACTGTAAAAGGATATTTTTTCACTTATTACTGACTGCAAGTAGGGAATATTGTCTTGAACATGATCGATGAAACATGACAGGATTTAAATGTCAGGGTCAGTTTCATCCCCCTTTCTGTGCCAAAATTTTGTTGAATCGACTGCATAAGTTTTTCTAATTGGGAAGAAAAGTGAATAAGGTGAAAACCTGTTCTTCCCTTAGCACAGGATACAAATTATTTGGAATTTTAAATCATTTTAAAACATCATTTATTCCAGTTTAACATTACAAGGGAAAATTTCTCTTCACAAAAGAAATCTCAGAGGAAAAATCCAACTGTTGAGGTTTCTGGGAGAGGGGATTGATTTTTATTTTTCTAATCCTGCAGTAGCCTGACAGTTTGGATAACCATTGGGGGTAAAAGAATCTCTGGTTCAAAACCAATCTGCTTAATGGTAAAAATCTTAGTTAACATGCTTTATCTAAAAAGGCTTGATCTTGGGGAATAACCTTAGCACAAACAACAATATTACTCTGAGGTTTGCGTTTGAACTTCATACAGCCAAAAAGACCCCCCACGTGGCTCTTCTCTCTTTCATTCTTTAAGTATACATCACAAATTATTGGTGCTTGTTGGCAGAGTTCAAATCACTGAACTCATTGCAAATAGTCTACTTCAGCTAGAAGTACATTCTTTTACTCTATCAAATCCATCTGAGGTAATAAGACTTGATGTTTTATTCAACAGAGCTGAGGAAAATTGTTGCACAATAGGTTAATTCAAAATGGCAGCATAGAAAATGCATCTGTCAGTGGGGATCAAATTACAGGGCAAGCTCCTCTCAATGCTTAGAAAAACAAGTCTGCAGTTCTACAGATTATGTGCATGTGTGTGTTTAAAGGGGTGGGAAAGGAGCTAAATATCTGAGCTAACCTCCAATTAAAGTCAATCATAAAAACAGCCAATTTAATGAGTACGGATTTCTTTGGGTAATTATAACACCAACCACTTTTTTTCTCCCTCTCTTTTAAATCTGTAATTCTGCCTTCTTGTTATTGCTTGCTTTGTCATTAATCGCCTCGGGAACTTGATTTCCTAGCAACAGACTCTGCCACCAAACATTTGGCTCCTGTTCAACATTTTCTTTGTGAAAAATGGCACTGCTATTGCTGCCTGGCTGTTGCAGCTAGACTGGCTGTGTAAGTGCTCTAATAATGCATTCTTCTGACAAACACCCAAAAATCACATGATAAAAGGAGCAATGACTGAGCTTCACTAATTACTGTACTGAAGAAGTCTATCTGCAATTTAAAGGCTACCGAGGCAGGAGGAGAATGACAAGAAGGAAAATGTATATTCTTCATATAAATAAATATAATAAATAACAAAGAGGTGAACATTTAGAAATAAATATTTTTATGATGTTAGACAGATTCACACTGGTTTTCTATTAAGAGAAAAAGAGGTACAATCCGTCTTGAAAGTTGATGATATATTTTTCTGCATAAAGTATAAAGCATTCATCCTTAAAGAATGACACATTGAGAGCAAACTTCACGAAAACAGGAAAAAAAGTTTCTAATTCACTTTTTCATATAAATCACTTGAGAAACTCTGGTAAAACTGTCTATGCATGATAACTTGTACCTGAAATGGTAGCGTAATGCACACCACATCCTAAAGACATCACAGAATGACAATAACACGTGCTGGTGGCAGTTTAGACAAAGCCCTTTTCTTTGCATTTTGATGCAAGAAATGAAGCTGTGAAATCCTGTGTTTATGAGAGTATTTTTCCCATATTTATTTTGGAAGCCAGTAAATGGCTGATTTGCTTCCTGGTTAGATAGAGCACCTATCATATCTCCACAACAAATGCATCACACTTCAGCTATACCTGCCAGAAAATACAGTCCCTCAGGATGGTGGGTTTCAGGAAGGTGATGTTATCCCAGGCCAGCAATAAAGGACACAACTAACTGTTGCTAGCCAAAGCTTCCTTTTTACAATTAAGACATTCAGAATGGCATTTTCCTGGCCATAAAACCTATTCATTATTGCAAGAAATAGTTTTGCATGTCAAATGGCATACATACTGATGCCAGAGCACTATGGCAGAAGTTACCAATGGAAAAAAAGCTGTTGTGGAGTTATTCAAACAAATGTCTTTTTTAGGGGATATTTTGATTCCTGCCAGTGTCTACATCTCTCGTTTCCCATGATGCACACACAGACAAAAGAAAAAAAAGAAAAACTATCACAATCCATTGTAAATTATCATACTTATCATAGCAGTAAATTACAATAAAAATGCCTTCATTGAATATGCTTCTGAAAGGAGGAGACAGCACAAAAGAAATTTCATTTATACTTACATTGTTATAATAAGCAGCATTTTTTATCAAGTAGAATAGCCAAACCCCATGTAAAATACCGTAGAATGTTATTTAAGCTTTGCCACACATTGTCGACATCAAGCTTATGTTTTGACACTCATGCTGAAACTGGATAATTCTGACATCAAGCCCACTACACCATCACACTGTCTCTCTGCTTAGACAAGCATTTAGGTGTTAGGAAAAAAATCAATGTAAAAATACCACAGTATTTGTTGAAACATACCAGGGTGGTTGGAGCTTTAAAAACTTTTCCTCCTGCAGACAGGTATCTTACATTGGGTTCATTACAACATGCTGCAACGCATTTCCTACTTGAAAATCATCCTAAGACCAGAATACCTGGCTTTGATCAGAAATGTCATTAACATCAAAACAAACTACACTTGCCATTAGCTTTGTAAACACAAAAGAGATGCTGAAGGTGGTGAATATAAGTTAACTGTGGGATACCAAATCTAAGCAGTATAATAAAAATTAATACTTTCATACTTAATGTGGTACAACTGAACAGCACCACCATTGAGAAATTTCTCCTATTTCCTATATGGAAGTAGGAGAAGGGAACAGTTAAAACTTTTACAGACTGCAAGAACAACAGCCCATGCAAAGCTGAGTGAAAGCTTTATCTTCTCTGAAGATTGTATGACAATACTGAAAGCGAGCAAGCCAAAATTCAGCTGCACATAAATAAGTCTTAGCACTACATAAAAGCTTCATCGCTCTTCTACCCTCTACCTACAATAGGAAGCACAGGAGCTGAAGTGTTCAGGCACTGTAAATTCAAATAGTTAAGACAAGAGATCAAAACGTATAAAGTATGGTGCAAAAACGTTCCCACTTCTTTCTAATGGACACAGGTAAGCATGAGCATCAGCAACGCCATACCTATATGACGTGACTAGGCAAGGAATCTATGTAAATGCTAATGAGAAAAGCTTTGAAAGACATTTCTTTTAACACCAGTGCTTTAAGCACAAAAACTATATCTCCAAAATACAAATTCAAATACAATCCCTAAACAACAATCTACTATTTTCCTTTGTACAGAAAAGAGACAAGCATGTTATTAAAGGAAGATCTGTTTGGTTTTTGGGAGCTACTTAATCGATCCATTCTAAGCTAAGACTCAAGTTACTACAGTACCTAACTGCAGTGAATACTGCCATTTCATATGCTTAGTACAGGAAAGTATTTCAGAAAAAAAAAAAAAAAACCCAAAAAAAAAAAAAAAAAAAACCAAAAAAAAAAAACAAAAAAAAAAAAACAAAAAAAAAAAAAAAAAAAAAAAAAAAAAAAAAAAAAAAAAAAAAAAAAAACCG
>NDXB01003135.1:84909-102249 GCA_002631895.1 Agapornis roseicollis
AAAAAAAAAAAAAAAAAAAAAAGCTCTCCATTTACATTGTTAAACCAGGCATGAAAATATCTATCTCCAACTTTATTAAGAGCAGTTCTGTCACTTGAATTGTAAAGAAACAGCATAGCCGCGCAGTGTTGCTAAGGTGCCAGGTTATTTCCTAAAGCTCCTCTTTTATCAATACAAAATATGTATCAGTCACCTGTAAATGTAACTCCATTTTGTACTGAGTTAAAAAACAGCATTTAGCAGCAATATAAAATCAAGAGTGAACTAAAGAAATAAATATGAAGAAACAGTCATAGGCCCTACTCCGCTGGTGGCAAGACAACCAACTGAAGTCATTATAATTCACTCTAATTACAGTCAGAAAGCTTATCCACTCAATCTATAGTATGAATTAAAGGCTGCATCAATTTACTGCTACACTAAAACCCTACTTATAATTGTTTCCTAATCAAGATTTAAATAAACGATAATGTCTCCATTACAAAGCAGCATTAGTGGTAGCTGTGGGTTGTAGAAAGGTCAAGTAACTGAGTTGCAAATATATGCTTAGTCACATCTTTATTACTTCCAGCTCCAGAGGAGGAAACCAAAATATAAAAAAAGCCCCAAACAACCAAAGCACAAGCCCAAAGCTTTAGTCATGTAGAAGTCTTCTTCTACATGAATAAGGCAAAGGTGGATAAAAGTTGCAAGGCCTCTTTCCTGCAGCAAATTAATACAGATGAATTTTAAGGACGAAGAAAAAGATTGTGTCGTCAGTGTGGCAGCATTCAATCTCTCATTCATGAAATGCACACTACAGGTGCTATGCTAATCTATTCCATATCACTGTGAATTAATATAAATTAAGAAAGCCCCTAATGAGAAAATTATCTACTATATCTTTGCATTTTACATACATTTCCACATACACAATACATATTTGCACAGTGTTATTTTAGGGTATCTCAGGAACAGTAATCTTCTATATTTGAGAATATAGTTAAGTAGTACAGATTATTCAACAAGACCAAAGATTTTGTGACCTACTGTAAGCAAATATGGAATAAATTTCCACACCTATAAGAACAGAAGTACCTGAAGCCTTGTGTCCCATGTTGAAAAGCATACCTTACTCTCACAGATAACAAGAATTAATAGAAAGCATAATTAATATGAAAGCATAAAATCCTAACAATTCTTGAAAAAAAAAATGTAAGACTTCAAACTACAATATTTTGTCAAATGACATAACTTTTCCATTCTTTATGTGTAAAGTCTGACAACATTTGGAGCAGTAGTTAGTAATATTTCACATACATCTCTGAAAAAAGAATTTCTGTTCAAGTGTCACAGCTTTGGCTATTGGCAGCAGCTCAATTTGAATTCAGATATGATACATACCATATATAACTGTCACAATCCTTACTTCAAATGTAAGTAATTTTTGAGATTCAGAAGTCATGATCTAGGGTTTCTGGAGATGAACCTCTGTATATTGTGCAGACCACTTCTTCTATAAGCAGTGGTTCTGTTCATACTCATGATTGTTTGAAACACAGCTAATATGCATTGGGGGAATATTCCCACCATATAGATATTCCTTTCATTTGAACATCTGAGCTAAGTTCAGCAACGAGGAAGATGAAAAAGTAATTCAGCAATGTTTCTGGGAAGATCCTCTCATCACAAGAGGGTCCCAGCTTCTTGGAATTATCTCCACATATTCCCACCATAATGGTGGTGAGGTGCTGCTAGTTGCAGAACTCCTCCAAACTGTTCCTCTTTTCCTCTGCTAAAAGTCTACATATTACTAAAGGCAAAAAACAGGCAAAAAAACCATTACAAACTTGTTGAAACTGAACTACAGAAATATCTCCGTGGTATACCACTGAAGTTGCAGCTACTGGAATAAGCCACAACAGGCTTTTTTTGCATACATGTGAAAAACCAAAAGAGACAAAGTAACATTTTCAAGGTAGACTCTGAAGCCCTTTTTTCGGCATTTGACCCTGGAGTTTAATTTTGAATAACCTGATATGGAAAAAACAGGCTTCTATGGGCTACTTCATACATACAACACCACTTGGCTAAAACACTCTAAATGGAAATGGGGGTCAGTCATCACAAGACATTTTTTATCATGAAATGGTCATGCAGCATTATATCCAACATCAAACGAAGGCAAATAACAAACTGCACACATTAATGTCAGGTATATGGCTATGTAAACTGCAAATTCATTTTATAGATTTATGTGAAATACAAGATTTAATTGAATGGAAGAGACTCTAGACAGAAACACAAAATGACCCAGCTCAGCAGGCACTAGCATAATGAGTTAATTATCTCGGGTTTGGCTAGGCAGTGAGGCAGCTATTAACTGACTGTATTGACAGTCTGGCCAGGAGAGGCTGGCACCTGGCCACACCATGAAGCCTCACCATCACCCAAGAGAATTTGAGGCTGTAAATGGCTCAAAGACTGAAGTGTCAAATATAGGAACTTATCATGAAGGAACAAGACAGCCTCAAGACTGGGGTACCACAAAGGCAACAAAGTCTAAAGCGGTTTATGAAATCTAATGTATTTCTTCACTCTAAAGTTTTCTTCTGCCAACACAACTTGGACATCAGGTACAGGCAAGGACAGGCCCTGACCTTTTCAGTTAGGATGAGCATCTGTGACAGAGGAAGGAGCATGGGAAATAGAAGGAGCATGGGAAATAGAATACCTTTCAGATGTTCACTTGAGTTAAACTGGTTTTCCTTACATTTTCATTCTGTGCACCTTGGTAAATTAAAAGCAAATATTAACCTTATTTATTTATTGTCTTTAGCATAACTCTGTCCTAAAATTAGGCTGATTTCAAAATAAACATAATCTAGTATCAGATTACACTACCCCTACAAGCACGTTATTCCTTATCTCCAAATACTGAATCCAGCACTTCCAAAAGAGGCCAGCACCATGGTCACTCGTGAACACACTAGAGTGACACAATGCTTCCCTCTTTATTTTCATGAGGCTAACTTGGCCTTACAGTAGTAGGAGTACCTGTTCAAGTGTTTTTTTCATGATCAGAGTTAACAGGGTGAACTCTTCTGCATGCTTTAGCTATCAGAGAAGTGCAAGTACCTTGGTGCTCCAGGGAGTGGGTGGCAATTGCAGAGTACAGCATCATCTTTTCTTGCAAGATGCTGAGATGCCAAGTAAACTTGGTAACAAGTAAAACTTCTGAAGATGGAATTGTGACTTTGTGAGTCTGCTTGGAGTGAACTCTGTCTTTCACATCCTCAGAACTGAAGATGTGGTACACCTCTTTCCTAGTTTTGTCTGATTAGAAAATGGCTTTGGAAGAAACCTTTCCTCTGAGTTACAGAAGCACTTCCAGAAGCACTTCTTCCAACAATAGAAGGGACTTGACTTTGATTGTCTACTCAATGCTGCCTTTTGAGAACGATATTCAAGATGAGATGACAGAGTTACCTAAATGGTCCCTTACACTCAAAAAGTAAAAAAAGATGTGCCTTCATACTATGTGAAAGAAAATCAGTGGCCTTAATGAATTAAAAAGAGAAAGGAAAAGACCAGATTTCACTGATTTCTGTTTCCCAAACTTATCCTATTTAGCTGGAGAATGTATCACTGTGGCAGAGTCCAGTATCAAGTATCACAACATTTCATCTGCATTCAAAGCTTTTATTTGCTGTTCTTGAAAAGCTCACTGTAGAGGAAACCTCTGCTAGAAAGGCAAAAAGAAGCAAAGTTAAAAAGCTTATACAGTTTACCTTCCTATTTTCAGTTGCAAAGATACCCCCCTTGCAAAAGAAGGGTTTGCTACAGCATACAATCCTATGAGACTTAAAAAGAAACATCATAGTGATGAAGCTTAAGACAGCTCTATAGCCCTCTGACTAAAACAAAGGTCTTTCAGAAATTATTTCATTTTACTCCAACTCCATGTGTTAACTGGACAACACTGATAATTGGAACAAGGAGGCTGACAAAGACACTTGCTACCAGTCCCACATTGTTCTCCATCTGAAACCCTTAGCTCCTGAATTCTTTTTCAAAAGCTGCAGCCAGTAGTGAATTTCCACATCTGTCAGTTGTCTTAAACTAACAAAACCAAAGCATACAGAACTTTGCTTAGGCTGACATACCTTCTGCACACAGAAGTTTTCGGCTGTAGACTTGAATTCAAAATGCCTAGGAACTGACAACACAACAGGAAGCATTATGCCCCTTCACAGTGAAGGATCTTCAAAATTCATTAACACTAAATACAGACATCTGAAGTGCATCTGAAGTGTGTTATTTGAAGCTGGACTCTTCTCTGCATCATCTGTCAAATCTGATCTTATTTTAAATTGCAGCTCACAGAGGAAAGGACTCCAAAGACCTAAAATTAGCTAAGACTTAACATGCTTGCTAAAATCTAAACAATGTTAGCAATTACTCATGAAGCATTCTTTCTAGTAAATCAGAACAGAAATGGCTTCTTTTCACACAGTGCTATTTGGAGTATCTCTTATTTTTATATTCTGAATTTTAGAACAAGCCCATACACTTTTCAGAAGGTTTCACCAGTCTGTTTTACCCCTAGGACATGTCCCATCACCAGTTACAGACCCAGCCCATTAAAAGGTTCTTACGGATATCTTTAGGAATATTTTAGGTGCTAAAATAAAATAAAATAAAATAAATTACAGCTCATTTTTGAAAATGGGAGAACATGAGGAGAAGTAGGATGAAAAAACTAAATCATGACAAGATGAAAAAAAAAACAAACCCTGACAATATGCAAAACAATCCTAGAAAGAAAACATTAGTGTCTCTCTTCCAAGTGAGCTCACTTATTCCTTGTGAATGATGTGATACACACCTCAAGATCAAATGGAATGCAATATTCTGTTACCATTACACATACTATATCATTTAAAATCCCTACTGTGGTGGATTAACCACAGCCAGCAGCTAAGCTCCCACCCAGTCACTCTCTCATTCCTCCCTCCTGGAGGGATGGAGGAGAGAACTGGAAGTGCAACTATAAGGAAAAAACCCCACACATGGGTCAAGATGAAATGATGTAAAGTAATGATGTAAATGATGTAAAATGATCATTTACATAAAATCATTCACCACCTCCCACCAGCAGACTAATGTCCAGCCAGTGTCCAAGCCATGGTTACCCTGAAAAAACTGTCCCTCGCTCCCTGCCCCCAACAATTTTATTGCTGACCACATTCCATATGGCCTTGACTACCTCTCTGGTCAGCTGGGGTCAGTTGTCCTGGCTGTGTCCCTTCCCAACCTCTTTCGCACCCCAGCAGCCTACTTGCTGGGGCAGCAAAGTGAAAGAACAGAGAAGGGCTTGATGTTGTGCAAGTACTGTTAAGCAAAACATTGCTATGTTAAACAATACTGTTTTGGTAACAAGTCTAAAACACAGCACCATACACACTGCTATGAAGAAAATTAACTCCATCCCAAGCAGACCCAGTATACATACACCAGAATGACTGTCAGAATACAGCATCAAGACACTGGAAAAGCGATACTAGTTTTGTTCCAACAACTTTGGAATCTTTTTTTCTTTCTGTTTTTCACTGATCAACATTTAAAGTTGCAACAGCTATTATTACATAATGGCCATATAATAAAACAGATGGAAAAGGAAAAAATAAGCTTATCTTGACAAAAGCAGCTTTGCAAAAAGGAGCCTCATGTCCTGTACAGTAATTCTTCCACCGTTAGTTGAGCTGCCAAATCTTGCATGAGGAAATGATATTGTTAAAATGCATGACAACACCCTCAAGCAACTTCCAGTCAAATGAGATAAAAATGGTAACATTTTTTAAAGGAAAAGACTAGCTAAAGCCTTGCAGTGAGACCAATATCTAAATGTTACCAAGATTTGGTTCAACATGTACTATCCAAATCTTTGCACAGGAATATCTATTAGCTTTACTGTGGTGCCACAATTTGATTTCACTGTATCTTCTCAAGCTAACATATCTACCAAAATGTTAATCATCTAGGAGCAGTACTTCATTTCACATCTACATTTAAAAATACAAAGCTAACAAACTGGCTCTTAAAATCTATAATCCAAGTAACTATTTTCTGTGCTGCTATTCTTTAGTATTCCATTTACTACTCTTTTCCTCTTGCTCTTCACCTGCTTGTTCACTATTTTATTTTTAGTCTAGTTTGTAAGCTCTTTGCTGTACAAAGCAGCACAAGCACATCTTCTGTAATTAAATACGTAGTAACCATAGTTCAATGCTGCAATGCGGCCCAAAGCTCTCTCTTTTATTGCACCCCTTAAGTCTAGGCATCAATATTCCTTGCTTCATTACCTCCTTATCCCATATTTATAATGCTACAGTTCTGCCTCAAATACTTGAAGTGCTGTAGCCTCTCTTCTGAAGTTCAACATACGTTATCTGAGGCCAAAGAGAGAATATCTCCTGCCAAGACCTTACAAGGTACATAACTGACACTGCATCTGGCCTTGTGTCTGTTCCCCATTTGAAGTGCAGAACCTGAGACACCAACCACATTCTTGTTGTTTGATCTGATCTGTCACTCCCTTTCCCTTTCCACAATATTAATATGGTCTCTTCTCAGAACCAGGTAAAAGATGATATATTTACAAAACAGGGCTGCTCATGCCAGTTCTTCCATCACTCTGACAGGTACATGAAGGGTATCACCATGGCAAGAATTCTAGGTATATATGGAGCTTTCCTGTAGCTTTTTCAGTATAAACAACTGATTCTTAAGAAAGTTGTTAATATTACAAAGCTGTGTATGAGGTAAGGTTAAAGAGTATCTTCCTCAGTAAAAGAACACAAAGATACTAACTTTGTTGTTGAACACTGTTGTGAAATATGGCAAAGCAGCAAATAAAGTACAACATAAAGTCTTACTCTGTGGCTAGAAGCTGTGGTGTTAAGCTGTTAACGGAAGCATATCAACAACACAAAAATGGAACATCATACTTGGGTACAGTAAGACAGCCTCACTATGCAACTGTACACTACTGTTAACCATGCCTCAGCCTGCTCTACTGGTAAAGAACTAGCACTCACTTCATGGAGATACAGGGAAGGCTGATAAGCATTTTAAAAGTGCCTTAAAATCCTCTAGTGTAAAACACTGTATATGTATTTAAGTACTAGCCTGTAAGTGAAGTTGATATGTTGCAAAGTGACATTTTAGGATATTTTGCACATGATTTTGCTTATCTATAACCTTAAAACAAATCTTCCTTTTCAGAATGCATGCATATGTCACTCTCACTCCCCTGCTCGATGATGTGCAGTCTCAATGAATACACCCACACTCAGAATGACAGCAAAAAAATCCACAAGTGAAGAGACTTCTTTCATTGTCTGGCAGCATAGAATTCATAAAGCACAAACTGTAAACAGCTGCCTATCAGCTTTTATCAGCAATAGTATCAAAAACAGATGGCAAAGGTCAAGTCAAAGTTTATTGACAATGATGAACTTTGACAGCCTCTATTAAATTACTTCTTCCTTTAAGGTGTATGTGATCAAAGCAGCAGAGAGATTTTCACTCAGTCACATAACAAGCTATTTGTTGAGATTGAAACATCTGGTCAATATCTTCTAACACTGCAATTTCATGCACAGTTAGCAACAGGGTACATTTCTTCTCTTCTTCTTACAGGGTCCATAAGGGTTGCACATATGGCTGATCATTTCATTCAAAAAGGTTTCAATTCCAGGCATTATATAAAATTGTATCTATGCTTTATAGTATTTTAAGTCTACCTACCATCGTTTTTCATCATCACTGCTGTCTGCTCTACTCTTGGTTATAAAAGCCCACAAATATGACAGAGCACTTAAAGCTTAACAGCTTCTGACTACTAGAGTTAGAAAGCAGTTAAGGCAAGGGACTTTTGAAGTGGCAGGTCTTCATTTATCTGTTGTCAAGAATTCCCAATGCATTAAATTATTTACCAAAGCTCTAGTAACACAGATTTTTATTTTTTTTAATAGCAAACCCTTCATTTATGAGGCATTCCAAGCAATTAGATATCACCCTTTTTAATAATTTATAAATGATATATTTTACAAACATAACATACAACACACATAATATTTGAAGTGAACATGTGATAATCATGAGAATTTGATGAATCACAACCCTCTTTTTCAATCTGAAATAGAAAGACACAAACTGTTATCTATCTTAAATGCTGAGAAATGCTTGCATTTAAAATTATGCATCAATGTTGCCACAGCAACAAGTAGTGGATAATGTGAAATGTACTTCACCCTTTCATTTCTAAATCCCAGTCTTTTTGGTCAAAAGAGAACAGAGGGCTAGTTGTAAACATACCTACAGAAAGTACATTTCAAAGAATATTAATTTGCTATTAAATAACCTTCATTTTTATTCAGTTAATGGTTGATTTCCACAATTCATTCCCACTCTAGCTCACTCCAAGTAGCATCTGAACCTTAGGTTTACCAAGCAGTTGTAGGAAGACAGTGGCCCTTAAGGTCTTCAATATAATTAAGAATTGTGCCTGGATACTGCACCAAAGACATAGGAGAGGGGTGGGCAGGGAAGGGAGAAGGTAGGCAATCTCTATGTAGGAAAATCTACAAAATGCTTGAACAGAGACATCCTTCAGAGATGCCACTGAAGATGCCTGGCTTTTCTGGAGGGTGCATTAGTTTTTGGCACTATGGCATTTATTCAGTAGTACCTCATTGTTCTGAAGGAATGGGATGTGCAACCTAAATTAAATAAAAAAAAAATAAAAAAAAGAAATCAAAATTGACCACTAGAAACTCCATATAGATATCAAGATATAGCTTACAGATAACAGAGCATATTTACAGGTGGTAAACATGAGCCTAAGTAAGAGCCTGTCACACCATGCCACAAAGGCAGACAATCCAGTCAGGACAGCAACTAATTAGCAGCGGTGTAAAAATGAATTAGTTAGCCAGATTCTAACTGGTTTTTTGATATGAATGCAAAGGAGGAAATATTCCAGGAGCTCCAAAAGAGTTCAGAACTGATGGGATCAGCACTATCAAATTGCAACCTTTTTTCAAAGAAGCACAACAACCCCACCAGTTGCAAAGGGTGTAAATTTAGCTTAAACTTTACTGTATGCATACAGCAAGGCTTATACAGCAAGCATTCCATCTATGCTGGTAGGAAGTTTGTTTCTTCCAGAGTTAATAAACAAGTTTCTCCAGAAGAGATTAGGAGGGCAGAAATTAATTAAAAACAATGATAATTAAAAAAAAAAATAAATCTGGTGCCTCTCTATCTTCAAGGCTTTCTTTCACTAGACCAGGAGCCCTCTGAGTGACCAAGATAAAACTTTGACAAGGTGGTACTAGGTTTTGAATTGACCTTATTAGGAATCAGTATTTCAGGATTGGCCTCTCCCAAGTGTTACCCCATGTAGTCCCTCCACAGTCCCACCTGGAAATGCCCATCTTCAAGGTTCAATATTCTTTAGGAGTAATTCCTCTTCTAAAGAACAAAAATGTGAACCAACTGAAATATAGCTACCTTGAGACAGGCAAGTCTCAGAAAAGCCTGCCTCTGGATTCCTCACGTGTTACTTCTAACCATATTTAGTGGTGGCACACATTCCAGGCTGAGATTTTCCAGGGGAACACTAGATGCACAGTGTGCATGTGAACAATGATTTGGAGAAGAACTCATACATGCTCTCACAAATTAATAAAAGCCATAATAATCCCAACAGAAAGTACTCACTTCCTCAAAAATATGTGTAACTGAAACAAATCCATTATTATGTTTATTGCTTTGGGTACAAACATTGGTGCCTTAGCTTTAACTATTCAGAAAGGAGTAAGAATTTTCAGATAAAAAAAACATACTTGTATGTTTCTCAATTACCTTTCAACTTCTTATTCCAGTACTAACCAGATATAAAATCAATACAGAATATTAACTGCACAAGAAATACTTATTTCATATTGTTTCTTGCTTACTGATATCAGGAAGTCCGGGAAACTGTCTGTTGCACATAAACCCCATTTGGTTAGTTTATCTGCAGAGGAGTCTCACGGTCGTCGACAGAGGAGTCTCACAATTGTCGGGCCCTCAGCACGTACACTGGAATTGCCCTGTTCACCAATGGAAAGCCAGATAAAGTCAGGCTCTGCATGGGACTGCCCATGCAAACAGCAGCCTCTGGATGCACCAGCTGTGCCTGGGCAGGAAGCAGGGCACTACACCAGGCACACTCTGCATGCTGCATGGCTCCAGCTCCTTTCTCTCCAGAACTTCTGGGATAGAAATTTTGTAGCCCAGTGCAGAGAACTTCTTCAAGCCATTATGTCAGATACTTTTGCTAACCATTTACAGGAAACATGGCATGCTGTTTCTCCACAGAAGGTAATGTCATCCGCCTATGTAAACAGGTGGGTTTTATTCTGTTGAACAATACCTGAACAGCAACAGCCTTATTTTTCCTATTTCTCCACTGCCTAAGCATATAAATACTGTATCGTATTTGCTCCAGTTCACAAGAATCACTCTTTCCTTTTCCAGTTTAATCCATAATGCCACTAGATTTGCTGTGGTGGGACAAGCAATACCCTTGTCAAAATAATCTGCCAGAAACTGTAAAGATAATCCATTCTAATTCCCAAGATATCAAGCAAAATAGTAAATCACAATTATTTATTATAGCTTTAGATTAATTTTAAACTGATGCACCCCTTTCACGGCAATTTTAATATTTGCAATGACTTTAACCTTTTTTTTGTTATAAAAAATGATGACAGAAGTCACATATAATTATGTGCAGTAGAAAGCAGCACTTGGCACTACCTGAATTTGTTGGCTCAAGTGCTCTAGTGAGTCCAAATAATTTTCACAGAACAAATAATTTAGTTGCCAACTCTTACATACTTCTGAAAGAGAACTGCAAATCTCTCTTAAATCTGTTTTTTCCTGGATTCAATAATGGCTAAGACATTCAACACTTGACTCCCGTGATCAGCTCAGCCTCAGCACTAACTCCTAGACCTAATTTTGCAGGAGTGGAAGGCAAGGGAAACCTTACACTTACTAGAATTCTGGTTTTGATCCAAAAGAGAGTCAACGTTAACATTCTTGGCTTCAAGAAATCACAGGATTGGGCCTGATGAACTTTCTTATCTTTTGCACAAAGAGGATATACTGTTTTCAAATTCTAATCTAAAATCAAAATTAACAAAAAGAACAAATACACACACAAAATGCTAAGGAGCTAATACTTTACTGACAACTGTACAACTCTGCTCCACTTACTATTGAGTGAGGTGTATTGTGAAGTTAATGATTTCCCTTTCCAGTTTCCTCTGAGAAGCTGGAAAGCCCAGACCCAGTTGCGATCTCAGTTAATCTAGTTTAACATTGCTGTAAGTTTATCCACATCAACTGAGTTGTGCATAATTCATGCAGATGCAAATGAAATCAAATCCATACTTGGTATGACCCTGTATATATTATCTTTTCATTGGTAACTTACTTTTTTCTTTTACCTAAAAAAGTACCCACAAGTAGGCGCATATATTCAATGTTTAAAAATTACCCAACATCATCTTCTACAATGTATGCATTGACCACTATTAAACTATAATAGTTAAGATCTATGTGAAGGATTAACATCCAGTACAGGAGATACTTTAAAGAATACCACTTGAAGACTTTAAAACAAAAAAGAAAATAATGTCTCATCTGCATTAAAGCATATACAACAATAAAATGTTGAACTCTGAAACCCAACAACTTATGAAACAGAATATGGAGTACTGTGTCTTTCTGCTTTTTCTACAAACATGGTAAATCCAGAACATATAACTGGAATTCCTCTAAGGATAACAAACTACAATGTTTTGTTTTTAAAAATAATTAATAGCACTTTGCTTTAAAAATCTGTTTTCTTTTCAGCCACCATCCCAAAATATTCACCTGAGAGGAACAGCTCACTAAGCACCTTAGTTCTGTATTCAGAGTTGATGAAGACCAGGTAAACCATCTGACAAATCACACAAATACCTTAAACTACTAAATGACCACATGTGACCCTTACAAAAACTTAAGTTAGCGATAGGTATTTCAGCCCACTCTTACTGACCTTACTGATTTTGTTGTGGTTTAAACGCAGCCACGCAACTCATTCACTCACTCAACCCCCCTTTTTTGCCCTCCCTTGCTTCCAGAGGGATAGGGAGGAGAATCAAAAGAATGCAACTCCCGCAGGTTGAGATAAGAACAATTTAGTAACTGTTTAGCACTCGCCCTTCCCAGTAACTCTCAGTTACATCCTGGGCATGACGTGCTGTGGTATGGAATACCTCTTTGGTCAGTTTGGGTCAGGTGTCCGGTCCCTCCTTCCTCCCGGCCTCCCCTCCTCCCTGGCAGAGCATGAGGCTCACAAAGTCGTTGGTCAGAACAAAACATTCAAGCAGTACCTAAAAACATTCCTGTTACCAGTTTTGTTCCCAACTGAAAGTCAAAACACAGCTGCACCAGCTACTATGAAGAAGAAAAAAATGACTGCTACTGCTAAACCCAGGACACTGATAAAAAGATCCTTTAAAAGTGGACAAAAAGAGCATCCCTGAAAACTATGCTTATCTTCTATCACCTAAATTCACAAATTTAGGATTTTCTCCTTTACTTTGCTCTGCATTTTGGAATGCTTACTATTGATGGAAGACTTGCTGCTGCTGAAGATTGTACTCTATGGGTGCAATGCCAATCCACAACTTAATTTTGAAATGGAAGTGTTGGAATAGCTCCCACTAAGGAAAAAAAAGAATCAGAGAAATATCCACAAAGAGCTGCTTTCCAAAACATCCTCTAGGACCTTTGTTCCTACTAGCACCATAACCAATATTTGTTGAAAAAAGTAGAAGTGGAAAATCTTGTGTCCAAAATTCGGTGTGATGCACTCTGGGCCTGTATGTGTGATAGAGGACAGCAAGTGCTATTAAGTAAGACAGAAATCTTCAGCTGATGCACTGAGAACAGAGCAGCTTTATCAATTGTTATAAAATTTCTTTTTTTCTTCCTCCCTCATGGGCAATTCCAAATATCCAGAATTATCTGCTGGTCTTTATAATAAATCTGTCATAAATTGTCTCCATCTGAGCATATATAACAGTCCATTTACTTTTTAAAGAAATATCTTAATGTATACTTTATGGAAGGTAATGTAAAACAGTCTAAGCAATAATGTAATTCAACAATCTCTGTTGGTTTTTGCCATGGGGCACTTACTGCTTTCAGCAGCACCATGCAAGCCAACAAACCCATGTATTGCTTGCACTGTCAGCAGGATATGCTAATTGCAAACCCTGAAGATCCAATGTATTAGACAGCATGTACTTAATCTGAAACCCTACCTGACGGTTTGCTAATTAATTTGCATCCAAAATGATCATCTTATTACTTCGGTATTTTGTATAAACATTTTCTGTACAGCACAAAATCCATTGTATTGAAAGTGCACAAGTATAAGTGCATGTAACTCTGCATCTACAGAAAACTAAAATCAAGTGTTTTTTAAACTATAAATACTCTGGGATATTTTCCTTCTCAGAAAGATAAAAACCGCAACGTAATTTTAAGGATTCTTTCTGGAGTTTTTGGATATTGTCATTATTGTTAGCTGTTCTACTAATGTTAATTACATCATTACATGATTTCCCATGGATAACAACTTGTAATTCCATCTATTTATTCTCTATAGAAGCAGAGGAAAACAGTAGATTAGGAGGCTGTCAAGATGATAAAATGCCATCAAATGCAAATTTGTATTTGTAATACAGAATGCAAGATTTGGAAATGCTACTTAAAACAGAAGCAGTAAACTAGCTTCAGGCACAATGTATGCTTCAGGCAGCAAATGTTCGAAAAAAATGCTAATGCACCAGAACATCTGAAGCAACAACAAAAAATTTTATCTGAACTTCATTAAGAGGAGAATTCGTCAATAAATCAACTGAAAGATAAGGACAAATATCAATATTAAACCAACAGTTATAAGTGGTGTAACACCATTTCTCCTCACACAAAAGATAACAAGTAATTATATAAGAGGTTAACTCATTAGTCCTTATTTTTAACTTTCCTGAACAAATTCTTAAGCATTTCAGATACTTTTAAACTAAAAGCCAATTTTCTGCATATACTTATATTGATGGAACCTGACTAATATCAGTGGGATTATACCAGTATGGATTAAAAGAGAATTTGGTCCTATTATCTTAATTTTGTTGTTAGTTGTTATACA
The DNA here is from genome assembly GCA_002631895.1 of Agapornis roseicollis. Taxonomy (NCBI): domain Eukaryota; kingdom Metazoa; phylum Chordata; class Aves; order Psittaciformes; family Psittacidae; genus Agapornis; species Agapornis roseicollis. Next base: position 99,215 of record NDXB01003135.1, read on the forward strand.
TACTATATGACTATTCAAGACTAAGTCCTCAGAATACAAATACACTGCTCTATTAGCAGGCTGTGAGGACATTCATTTTTCTTGGGAAGTCTAAAGTAATTTGAAACGGAACACATCAGATCAATGTTAAACACTGTTATGAAAGTACTGCCTATGCATTCCATTTTAAAACCAACATTACCAATTTTTATTCTGAAGAAAATGCAAACACATTTCTTTTCCACAGTTTAGGTACAAAAATAAGTTCTGCAAACCCACAGGAATTTAATATTAAAAAGAGCAAGCTGGAATTAAGTTAGAAGTTTCAGGTGTTAAAAATAATTTCTGCAGACCCATTATTTTTACAACGCTGTAAGCATTCATCCCTTTATTAACATGACATAACCCACATCCTGGAAAATGCTGTAGAAACTTCATATGTTAACCCCTTTGTTTATTTTAAATTGAAACTAGTGAGGGGAGTTTGTTGTTTATTTGTTTGTTAATATTCTTATTAATATGTCAATGTGATTATTCTCATTTTTAAGACAGTCTAAAACAGCACTAGACAAATTGTTACTGTAGGGTAGAAGCAGCCTACTTCTCACTAGTAGCACCCATGTCCAGGGAGAGCAGGCTACTTTTGTAGATATGCAAGTTTATAACACATATATTCCCATATTCACACTTTCTTGTAGAACTTATCAGTGTATAGGAATTGCCCTGTAGATACATGGTAAGAGAAAGCCAGGATAGGTTCTCTCCCGAGGTTCTTACTCTCTAGGGAGAAGTTATGGATTGTGTACTGCCACTTCACCACATCTCTAAGAAGTTGTTATAGATCATGTACTGCCACTTGATCACATCAGCTGGCTGGGGTCTAGTTAGCATCACTGCCACTGCCTCTAATCTTTATATTTTTTTATTTACAATTTCTTTTGCCATTTTTACTTTTGCTATTATTTTCCAGAAAACAAACATAGCTGCCACACAAGGACAGACTGATTTTTGTGAGGCTGAAATGTGTTACACTCTAGGTTTCCCATTGAAAGAAGTTTCAGAGGAGCAAGATCATGGCCACAAACTTCTCAGAGGGGCTGACAAGTATTTACAATATTCAAATTCAGCCTAATAAGGCTAACACTTCTACTGATGAAACACAACAATAGCAATGAGGATTCTTCATTTTCAGACCTCTCCAGTTTTCTCTTGGAGTGCACATCCACAGATTCCATATGGCAGATGGTAATTTTCTTTCCTCACTCTTATTTCTATGGGGCACTTAAGAAGTTTAAAATTACTGTTAGGTCACTTAAATACCATAAACAAACACAAAGCAAATACTAAGCAATAGCCTCCTTCAAAGGGTCAGTTAGAAATGAACGCAAATTCAGTTACTTCAAGTTGACATCTTCAGTAGCCACTTCTATTCCACCAGCACCCCAAAAACAATTGGAACTTAAAAAGGAAACTAATATTACCAGTTTACAGCTAACCTTTGTTAACAGAACAGTGTGTTATGCCTCATGTGCCTAAATTCAGATTTATAAATTTTTTAGGTTGCTCCCTCAAAGAGGAGAAATAATTGCCATAGCGAGGATTCCTTCAGATTTAACAATACTAAAAATTCACACTTTAGCAGTAATGATTTTGATGAGTTGCTTCTACAGCTGAGCTGCGGGCACCAGCATACCTCCTTCTAAAGCTTTGTATACACAAGCCAAAAGAAATACTTTGCCAAAATGGATTTGTTAAAATTCCAGTTTAACCCAGTATTTAGAATCACAGAATCATAGAATAGTTAGGGTTGGAAAGGACCTTAAGATCATCTAGTTCCAACCCCCCTGCCATAAGCAGGGACACCTCACACTAAACCATGTCACCCAGGGCTTCATCCAACCTGGCCTTGAACACTACAAGGGATGGAGCACTCACAACCTCCCTGGCCAACCCATTCCAGCATCTCACCACCCTTACAGGAAAGAATTTCTTCCTTATATCCAATCTAAACCTCTCCTGTTTAAGTTTGAACCCGCTACCCCTTGTCCTGTCACTACAGTCCCTAATGAAAAGCCCCTTCCCAGCATCCCTATAGGCCCTCTTCAGATACTGCAAGGCTGCTATGAGGTCTCCACGCAGCCCTCTCTTCCCCAGGCTGAACAGACCCAACTTTCCTCAGCCTGTCTCAGCATGGGAGATGTTCCAGTCCCCTGATCATCCTCATGGCCCTCCTCTGAACTTGCTCCAGCAGCTCCATGTCCTTTTTATGTTGAGGACACCAAAACTGCACACAATACTCCAGGTGAGGTCTCACAAGAGCAGAGGAGAGGGGCAGGATCACCTCCCTCGACCTGCTGGTCACGCTCCTTTTGATGCAGGCCAGGATACGGTTGCTTTCTGGGCTGTAAGCACACACTTGAATCAAGCTTGAAGTGCTGAGAGTGCACTCAATCCCACTGTCAACGTTTGGAAACGTTAGATTGTTTTGGAAAGTTTATGGTAACAAATGTTGAAAACAAGGATGTTACACTCAGTCCTGCAATTAAATATGACTTATAATATAATCACGTCAACTTTTCTTAAGAAAATTTTCCTTCGTTATAAGGCAAAAGTAGCATTGTCAAGTCAAGGTACTGTATCTGATTTCCTAAATTCTGAACAGAAGATAGTAATATTAAAAAAGGAGAGCTAGAAATACATCAAAACGGGACTTGGACTGTTTCAGAATGAGGTTTTTAAAAGACAACAACTCTACAGTTCTGTAGGCTGCACAATGAGAAGATACTAATGTAGGAAGCTGTAAAAATCCTTTTAACCCTCACCTCACCAGAAATCTCACACGTAGAAAACTCAGGTGGTACAACATTAACTTCCTTCTCCCCCCCAAAAAATCCTCTACAACAATAAAAAACGACAACACTGATATAGAAGTGTAAGGTTATTCATAAAATGCTTAAAAAATGCCTCCAAGCTACAAAAAAAAAAAAAACAAAAAAAAAAAAAAAAAAAAAAAAAAAACCCCCCCCACCAAAAAAAAAACAAAAAACCCCTTTTAA